>VSMD01048514.1:0-15623 GCA_008750895.1 Mirza zaza
TGCTGGAAGGAATAGTTTCAGTAAGAAGTAAATTGAATACAGAATGAAGGCAGAGTGTGTGTTACACAGTGGTCAGGAAAGAAATCAGTAAACATATTGATAGATCTAGATCTAGAGAAGCAATAACTGTAAGCAAAAATTGACTTGGGGGAGTTAAAATCAAGAAGAGATGGCCAGACATGGTGGCTCACGCCTGTAATCCTAGCATGCTGGGAGGCTTAGGCAGGCGGATCGTTTGAGCTCAGGAGTTCGAGACCAGCCTAAGCAAGAGTGAGACCCCATCTCTACTAAAAAATAGCAATTAGGCGGACAACTAAAAATATATAGAAAAAATTAGCAGTCCCAGCTACTTGGGAGGCTGAGGCAGGAGGATTGCTTGAGCCCAGGAGTCTGAGGTTGCTGTGAGCTAGGCCGACGCCACGGCAATCAAGCTCAGGCAACAGAGTGAGACTGTCTCAAAAAAAAAAAAAAAAAAAAAAAAAAGTTATCAAGAAGAGACTAGAATAATAAAACCAGAAGATGGGAAGGGATGCTTTAGGCATTCTGAGTTTTAGATCTTGTTAACCACTTAAGGGTAACTATTAATATAATAGAAATAGAACATACCATTCAAAGTCACATCAATAGAGGAGGAAAAGGGAGAAATGAAGAATTCTTGATTAAGCCAGTAGAAGGCTGAGAAAGGGAAAAAAAGCAAAGAAAAACAAGGTATACAGAAAACATCAAAACAGAAGGTAAAAACAATCCTTTAAAAACAATCAATAATTACAATAAATATAAGCAGACTAAATTTGTCAGTTAAAAGTCAGAGCGTCCCAGTCACAAAAGAAAATATCAATATTAGATTGGGTTCCCTGTAACAAAGAACAAAAAAAAAATAACAATGCCTTAACCTGGAGAGAAATTTATCCCCCCCCCCCCAAGAAAAGTCTGTAGGTGGAATCCAGCTGTACAGAGTCATCAAGGACCCAGGCTGCTTCTGGCTGGCTGGTCTGCCATCCCTAGGGCAGACCAAATGTGGTCTGCCCACATTTGCTTGTTTTCCCGATGTCAGGAGGGAGGTAGGAACAAAGAAGAAAGGGGTAACGAGTATGTACCATTTATATCTTATTAGGCAGACCTTATCACATGGTACACTTACTGGCAAAGGATGCTGGCAAGTGCAGTCTTCATTTGGTGGTCAAATGCCCAGCTAAAAACCAGGGTTCTTCTCGTATGAGGGCACAGAGCAGATACAGAAGGGCAGATATCAGGCTCTTCCCCACAGCTGAGTGCAGGATATAGGAGAAATACTCAAAACATACTGACAAACAGAAGGCTGAAAGTGATGGCTTGGAGAAAAGACTTACAAGGAAGAAATTAACTAAAAGTATAACTACAGGCACAGACAAAATGGGCTCAAATCAGACAAATCAGACAAAAATGGGCTACCAGCCCAAAGCATTAAGGATAAATTGAGTCACAATTCACTAAGCAAATCTAATGTTCCTAATCTGTATGCTCCTATTAATGTCTTCAAACTAAAAAGAAATTATATATATTTAGAATTTAAATCTTCATTATTCCCTGAGAAGCGTGGCTGCCAATCCAACCCGGGTTAGATAAATGAACCAGCAAAAAATCAAGTTCATTGGTCACATTAAAACTTTAAACATCGATATTCACAGTGTTCTGTCAAAGTGCTTATATAGACTAAGTGTCAGCAAACTTTTTCTGTAAAGGGCTAGATGGTAATTAATTTAGGCTTTGAGGGCCACATGGTCTCTGTTGCAGCTGTTCACTCAACTCTGCCTTTGTAGTGTCAAAGTCAATATATAAATAAATGAGTGTGGCTGTGTTGGAAATTTAATTAATAAAACTTTATTGATGCTGAAATTTGAATTTTATATAATTTTATGTCATGAAATCTTATTATTCTTTAACTTTTCCCAGACTTTACAAAACATAAAAACCACCCTGTATTCATGCTGTTTTAAGGGAGTTAATAAATAAATAAAATTTAAAAAACCATTCTGTGGACTATATCTTGCTGATTCCTGATATAGACTTATAGGGAATCATCACTTCTAGAATAACTTCCTGTTAAGATTGTAGAATGATAAAAAGTTTTAAGTGTAGTAGTGACTCTTTGTTAATTGCCTATTTGCACACTTTTTTTTTTTTTTTTGAGACAGAGTCTGTCGCTCCAGCTAGAGTGCCGTGGTGTCAGCCTAGCTCACGGCAAGCCTCAAACTCCTGGGCTCAGGTGATCCTCCTGCCTCAGCCTCCTGAGTAGCTGGGATTACAGGCATGTGCCACCATACCTGGCTAAATTTTTCTATAGATTTTAGTTGGCCAATTAATTTCTGTCTATTTTTAATAGAGATGGAGTCTCGCTCTTGCTCAGGCTGGTTTCGAACTCCTGACGTTGAACGATCCACCTAAGCCACCAGGCCCGGCCTGCATACTTTCAATGAATGGTTCTTGTCATTTTTCTTTTTCTTATGTTCTACTTATTGAAATGTAATTTTGTCTGATTAATCTGATAAACTGTAGGCTTGTATCCTGTATATCTTTTTAATTTCATTTTTCTAGTTTTTAGTTTTATCTTACAAAGGTATTAGTCCATGATGGATTACAAATGAAAACTGGTCCTTTGCCACAGCTAATACGGGAACTACTGGTTTAGGAGTTTGGGCATCCAGTGGGTGCTCCCAAAGAAAGTGTCTTGACTGGGGGCTGAGGGTGGGAGGTCTGGGTGGGCCTGGGGAGGAGGCAGGAGAGCAGGGGCCTAGGTGTTCATGCAATGTCCCAAAACTCTGGAGGCACCTGCGGTGCTCGCTGCTGCAGACAGTGGTGAGGGGAACTTGTGCTTTAGAGGGGGACATACTGCAAACACGTGGGTATACCGATCGGCTTCTCCTGCCCATGCTCGTTCAGCAGCCCCTCCACTGGCTGCCGGGGGACCACACCAGGTCCGTTTTGGTCTCCTCCCTCTCCCCCAGTGTCACGGAAAGGGCCCTGGAGCTCTGGGCTCTTATGTTCTTAACTCTGCCTACAACTCTCTGGCTGTCCTTGCATGAGTCAGTCGTTCTCTGTAAAATGGGCTGGGGTAGGGAGGATTACAAACCATAACCTGTGGTAAGTGCTCACGAAGCACATGGCCTGGTGTCTTACAAGAGCTCACTCACTGGTAGATATTATGATCTCAGATTTCAGGCTTCTCAAAGATTCTGTTTCTTGGTTACTAAGATTCTGAGATCCTCAGATTTTCCAAAATTCTGAGATGGTCAGTTTCTAACATTCTGTGGTTCTAAGCGTCTTTGACAGAGGCTCTCGGTGGTGCAGGCCCTGCTTCCCCCGCCCTCTGCCCCTGGGCTTCTCCCAACCTCTGTGGCTGGGAAGGAGGGCTGTGGGTGGAGGAGGGATGGCCCACATTCAGGGCTGGCTGTGGCAGCCCAGGGCCCCAGAGCCAGGCTGGAACTAGGGTACCAGCCTCCAGGCCCCAAGTCTGCGTCATCTGAGTGCCCTCGGCCAGGGCCACCAGAGACAGGGACAGGCGGAGCCTAAAGGCTGGGGCTGGGGCAGGCTGTTCCGGCCTCCTCCAGGGTCAACGCAGAAGAGTCCCAGGCCCGGTTCTGGCCCAAACGTGCCCCAAGATCTTGGGCAAGACTCAGCATCAGCGCGGTCGAGCCTGCCTACCGTGGGGAGACCGGGTTCCGGAAGCCCTCCAGCCCCTGCTCAGTCCTCCTCTCCGCCTTTGTGGGAGGGGGCGTGGTCGGGCCGGTGGGCCGGGCCAGGGGCGGCGTGACAGAAACAGCAATCATCTCCGCCGGAGTCACTCTTTTATTAGCCCAAAGTAACACCAACCTCGCAGTCCCAGGGCCCGAGAATAAGTTAAGGCACTGAGCGGGCGAGGGCTGACTTGCCCAGGGCCAGGCCTGCCCCAGACTTCCCGAGCACCTCCCGACGGCGCTGGGCGGTCGAGGGTCCCGGCGGGTGGGGGAGCGGGACGGGCGCGGGTCCGCGGGGCGCCGCTCACTTCTCGAAGTAGGGCAGGTAGAAGAACTGGAAGCCCCGGTGGCCCTTGACGGCGCAGTAGATGAAGATCACGTGGTAGACTGCGGGGCGGGGCCGGTCAGCGCC
This sequence comes from Mirza zaza, assembly GCA_008750895.1. Lineage (NCBI taxonomy): Eukaryota > Metazoa > Chordata > Mammalia > Primates > Cheirogaleidae > Mirza > Mirza zaza. Next base: position 4,126 of record VSMD01048514.1, read on the forward strand.
GAGGCCCCGCCCCGCCCGCGGCCCGCCCCGGCCCGCCCCGCCCGGCGCCCGCTCGCACCTCCCGGGACCAGCAGCAGGAAGCCCGGCACGAAGAAGATGGCGCTGGAGACACCTGCGCGGGAGGAGGGCCGGGTCAGGGCGGAGGGCGGGGGACGGCCGCGAGTCCCTCCGGCCCTGCCAAGCCTCACTCTCAGCAGAAAAAGGGACCCTTTCCTGCGGGAGGTGGACGGGCTTTCCAAGAACCCGCAGGCACCAGGCCGGGGTGACCGCTGCCTGTAGGGGTCCGAGGGGGCGCTCACCTGGAGAGGGGGCCACCTCCAGTCCCACGCCGACCAGGATCAGCACTGCGCACAGATGGAGCCGCGGGGGTAAGGGCAGGAGCCGGGGTGAGGGCGGGGACTTCTACCGCCCACCAGGCTCAGCCCTAAGTGATGGCGTCCCCAGCCTAAGCCGGAGGCCCCCTGGGCAGAGACCCTCCCCAGGAAGCTCACCGAGCTCTGTGTTTTCAGAGCAGGGCACTTGGCAGGCCCTGGGAAATATCTGTGAGATGAGAGATTTTTGACTGCTCCTTAGTGTGGCCTTTCAGTCATTCAGCAAACATTTATGGAACACCTATCGCGCGCCTGTACTGGGAATCCGTGGTGAAAGGCAGATGAGGTCCCTGCCCTTATGGCCCTGCGTTAGTGGAGGGACCACGAACATGAAAGCTACAACCCAGGTGATCAGGATATGGGGGTGGGGGTAGGAACAGGGTGGTGTGGGACCCTAGGGGAGTGGCCCAGACCAGCCTGGGGGACCAGGGAGGGGCTTCTTGGAGGCAGTGACATCCAAGCCCAGCAGGAGCAACAGCAGTTCATATTTATTGACCACTTACCGGTTGCTGCCAGGCACTGGGATAAGCGTGTTATGTGCTCGGCCTTATTTGTCACCTTGACCGAATGAGACAGGTATTATCACCATCCCCACTTCACCGGAGATGAAAGTGAGGCACAGAGAGGGCCAGTAACTTGCCCACACGGCTGCAGGTGGAAGGCGAGGCTGCCTGTTTCTAGAGGCTGTGCTATGGGCATCACCCAGGCAGAGAGAAAGAGGAGAGTTCCAGACAGGGAACTGCATGGCAAAGATCTGGAGTTGGGAGGGAACGTGGGGCTTTCTGAGAGCGTCCAGCATTTGGCAAGACCAGAGAGGCGAGAGGCCAGGCAGGAGCAGCTTGGTGGGCCTGTAAGCCCCAGGGAAGGATGTGGGCTTTGGTGGAGCACAGTGGTTGTTGGGGAAGGTGGTGAGGTCACGGCTGGATTCACTTTTCAGACCCAGAGTGCTGGGTACGCAGTTAGAGGAGGGCGGAAGGGACGTGGGGAGTGGACTTTGGGCTCTGAAAGGGGGGGTGGTCCTGGGGGCTTGAGGAGCCACCATGGACTGCTGCTGCATTGTGCACTACACAGAGCGTGTCAAAAAGGGTGTGATGAGAGTGCAACTCACTCCCTGCACCCTGGCTTAGGGCTGTGGCTCTGCCCTCTCAGGGGACATCTTTTTCTAATTCCTACAGAGGGCCTTTCTGGACCTCTGGTGGTCCCCAGGCCCAGCAGTGTCACAGATGTGGGTTTAAATTGCAGCTCATCTACTTTCCAGCTGCAACCTGAGCAAGTCCCTTCACCTGCCTGAGCCTCTGTCCTTATTTCAGGAACTGGATGGTGATAATGCTTGCCTTGTTGGGTTGTTGAGAATAAAATGAGACAAGGCCTGTGGCCAGTGCCACCAGTGCCCGGCATGCGGTGGTGCTGGGAAGTGGTAGCTCCCTCCCCTGCACGAGAACACCCCACCCAGAGCCGAAGCCAGGCTTTCTGGCTGGGGGCCTTCCTGGAGAAGGGAGGGGGGAACGGGGGAACTGGGGCAGCAGCCACACTTGGTTCCTCCTTATAAGCCCCTCCAGACCCCAATCCTGGATCCTTTCTGGGGACCTTGCCTCCTCAGCCCCATAGAATGAGGAGCCTGGGAGTGAGAAAACATCTGGTTTTGAGATCTGCCTGCTATGGGTCTCAGTTTCCCCATCAGAGCAATGGGGGTGGGAAAGAAGTCCTTGTCAGCTCTCAGACTCCAGAGAAGGGGAAGTGACAGGTGCCCTGTGGATCCAGACTGGCAGTATTCCTGCCCATGGGGACAGGCATAGCCCTGAGCCCCTACACAGGTGCTGGACTTTCCTGCTGCTGTGTGACCTCCGTAAGGTGGGGGAATAACCTGCCCTGCACCCGGCCTGAAGTAGACATGGAAGAATGGTAATTGTTACTCTTCTATTCCCTGATGGATTAAACAGGATAAGTCTAAACAAAGGAAAAGTCTTTGGAGTGCTGGACCAGGTTCCATTTTCAGCTATGTGTGATTTCGTGGCCTGTTCCTCTCAAGGCCTCAGTTTCCTCACCTGTAAAATGGGAGTGCTGGCAGCTAGCTGCCTCTGCAGGATGCTGAGAGGCCCAGTGTGTCAAAGGGGGGATGCAGAGCTGGCATAAAAGGAGGGCAGACCCTCCCACGGGGTAGGCAGGGGCCCTCAGGAGCACTCACCCAGCCCCAGCAGCAGAAGCAGGAAGGAAGCCAGCACTACCCGGCGGTTCTTCTGGATCAAAGGGTGCTGAGTCCAGCTGGGTGGCAGGAGACCAGGGTGGGGTGAAAAGAGGTAAAGTGGGGGTGTGGGAGGCTTGGGGGTAGAGCCAGGGCTGCCTGTGCCGGGGCAGGGGCCCAGGGGCAGCAGGTGGCTCAGAAGCTGGGGCTGGAGCACGGCCAGGCTCACCTGCAGCAGGCATTGTAGGAGCGCTGGGTGTTGCTGCTGATGGTGCTAAAGGACCACTGGGAGCTTCGGATAGAGGTTCGGCCAGGATCCCTGCAGGACGGGTTGCCCAGTGAGGGGGAGGAGCAGGCACAGAAGGGGGGCCCTTCTGGACAGGAGTCATGGTGAAGTGCGGGGTGGTGCGGGGACTAGGGCTGGTCACTGCAGGATAGAGGGCCCTGAAAGGGGACTAGGGGTGAGGATGAAGTCAGGGGCTGGGGATTTCTTTTTTCTTTTTTGAGACAGAGTCTCGCTTTGTTGCCCAGGCTAGAGTGAGTGCTGTGGCATCAGCCTAGCTCGCAGCAACCTCAAACTCCTGGGCTCAAGCGATCTTCCTGCCTCAGCCTCCTGAGTAGCTGGGACTACAGGCATGTGCCACCATGCCCGGCTGATTTTTTCTATATATATTAGTTGGCCAGTTAATTTATTTCTATTTATAGTAGAGACGGGGTCTCGCTCTTGCTCAGGCTGGTTTCAAACTCCTGACCGTGAGCAATCCCCCCGCCTTGGCCGCCCCAGTACTAGGATTACAGGCGTGAGTCACCGCCCCCAGGGCTTGGGGTGGGGGAAAGCTGGAGATGAGCACTAGGGGTTACTGCAGGACAGGTGACCTGTGGGAGGGTGGGGGGCCAGAGCAGGCTGAGGGTTCCTCCAGGATAGAGCCTGGAGGAGTGAGTGAATGAGGCTGGGCACTAGGGTTGGTGACCCTGCCGTATAGTGGACCCCATGAAGGGAGTGGGGGTCTGGCTAGGAATCATCACAGGACTGGGCATAAGAGAGCTGAGGGAAGTGGGGTGGGAACTGGATGGAGTCCTTGGGGACATCAACCAGAGGCATGGGGCTTAGGGTACAGGGGTGGGTCCCCACCTGGCCCTGACCTGGTGCCGACTCCCCCATCCGGCTCTGGAGAGGCCTGGGCTCCATCCTCATCGTTCTCCAAGTTCTGTTCCAGAACACAGGGCTCAGAGAGGTTGCTGGGCTCAGGCCCTCAGGCCCCTCCCCGGGGAGAGGAGAAAAGCAGGCCTATACAGCTGCTCACCTGACCCTTCACCCTCCCTGCAGAACGGGTTTGGTGATTCACCAAAACCGAAACCCAGATATGAGGTGGGTGGACGCTGGGGGCTTTGGGGAGCAGGAGCCAGCAGGAGTTGGCTGAGGGCTTCCAGCATGGGTCCCAGGGCCAGGGATCTCCCAAGTTAGGAAGTCAGGGTGGAGCTCTCAGGATGTTTCAGTGGCCTAGAATGGGGGCTCTGGATTTGGGGTGCCAGGGAAGGACAGGCCCAGGGTTCCCAGGTTTAGGGTACAGGAATCTGGTCCAGGTCTCCAAGAAAAGGATCTTAGGGTTGGTGGTTCTCTCTGAAAATGGGGATTTCCGGTTTAGTGTGAGTCAGAGGTGGTCAAGGACTTGTCTTGTGAGTGGGGGGCTCGAGCTCTAAGGGGGAGAGTGAGAACAGAGAAGAGGGTGCAGGTTCCTGTTGGCTGGCCTGGGGCTGAGGGCTCGGCTCCTGCGTATGGGGGAGGTCTGGTTCAGATACAGAGAACCTTCCTAAACCCAGTGGGGGCGAGAGGTCAGTCCCCAGGATGGGTGGGTTCTCCAGCTGGGGCTGAGGGATGAGTTCCCGGGTCTGGGCTCCCCAGTGCTGACTGGGACCCACATCAGAGCTGAGAGGCTCTGGGCAGGGCTCTGGATCAGGGGCCACGTCAGGGGCCCTATCTCCCGCTCCGCCTGGGTCCTCTAGGCAGATTCTCCCGAGTTGGGGTTCCCAGACCCGGCCTGGGGTCCCGCCGGGACTGGGGCAGGGGGTGAGGTGGGCCGGGCCGTTCACCTGGTAGCGCAGCCGGGACTGCTTGTCCTCATCAGCCACCTCGAACCGGGCCCGGCGCTCGAAGTGCAGCGGCCCAAAGCGGGCGACCCCGCTGGACTCGGGCCCAGGGCCCGCGTCCTCCAGGGACAGCTCGAAGGCGTCATCGATGCTGAACTGGGGCCGGGCGGCGCTCATGGCCCCCGCCCGCTCAGGCGCCCTGCGCCGCCGCCATCTGCGCCGGCCACCCCGCGTCGCCGCGGCCCCGCCCCCCCGAGGCCCCGCCCCGCGCCGTCGCCTTGGGAGCTCGACCGGCCCGAGCCGCAGCCGAGGGCCCGCCCCCACGTAACGGCCCCGCCCCCGGCCGCCTTAGCAGGCCAGACCTGCCGAGCGCCGAGCGAACTGGTGGCTTCTTGACAGAGCGCGCCAAGCCCGTGGCGCCGCCCAGCGGCCGCCTAGGCAAGCGACAGCCGGCACCACGCTCGGAGGCGCTCCCTGAGTTGGATCTTGGAGGGTCTTCCTCGCCCCGTCCGCCTGGCCCCGGGATCGAACTTTTTGCGTCCCAGCCAGCTCCTCAGGTGCCAAGGAGACGCCTGGGAAACAGGTGCCTCGCCTTACTTATCACAGCCCTGCATGGGAGGGGTATTCTCGCCATTTTGCGGATGTGGAAACTGAGGCTCAGGGAACTTATGTGGTTTCCACTTTCCTCCAGTTCGGTCCCATGCGGCAGCCAAAGTGATCTTTTTTTTTTTTTTTTTTTTTGAGACAGAGTCTCGCTTTGTTGCCCAGGCTAGAGTGAGTGCCGTGGCGTCAGCCTAGCTCACAGCAACCTCAAACACCTGGGCTCAAGCGATCCTCCTGCCTCAGCCTCCCGAGTAGCTGGGACTACAGGCATGCGCCACCATGCCCAGCTAATTTTTTTTTTTTATATATATATATTAGTTGGCCAATTAATTTCTTTCTATTTTTATAGTAGAGATGGGGTCTCGCTCAGGCTGGTTTTGAACTCCTGACCTTGAGCAATCCGCCCGCCTCGGCCTCCCAGAGTGCTAGGATTACAGGCGTGAGCCACCGCGCCCGGCCCCCAAAGTGATCTTTTAAAACATACCTTTTCCTCTGTGTGTGTTATTGTTAAATAAAACTTTGTAAAAATCTGGTTGCACGGGATTAAAGAAAAGAAGGAAAAAAAGCTTTTTAAAAAAGTATGCTGCTAAGTCTCTCTGATTCAAACCTTCCCTTGGTTTTCCATTGTACTTAGAATAAAATCTGAATTCTTGACTAAGGTCCATAAAGGTCTGACGGTGCTGGTGCCTGCCCGCTCTCCCGACTTCATCAAGTCCACCTTTGCCCTGCTCGGCCACGTTGGCTTTCTTACGGTCTTCCTTCACAGGCCAAGCTCATCCCACCTCAGGGCCTTTGCACATGCGATTCTCTATGCCTGGAAAACACTTAACCTGCTCTTCTGGCAACTGGCTCCTTTCATTATCTGCATCCCTGCTCCAATGTCACCTTCCAGAGAGGCCATCCCTGAATATGCACTCTAAAGTCAGTTTGGGGCTGGGCCAGTGGTTTATGCCTGTAATCCCAGCACCTTGGAATGCCAAGGCAGGAGGATCGCTTGAGCCCAGGAGTTTGAGATTGCTTGAGCCCAGGAGTTGCCTGCGCAACACAGTGAGACCCCGCTTCTACAGAAAAATAAAAATATTAGCCGGGCGTGGTGGCCCATGCCTGTAGTCCCAGCTACTCGGGAGGCTGAGGCAGGAGGATTGCTTGAGCTCAGGAGTTTGAGGTTGCTGTGACCTAGGCTGAGGACACGGCACTCCAGCCCCGGCAACAGAGTGAGACTCTGTCTCAAAAAAACCAAACCAAACCAAAACCAAAAATAAAATAAATAAAAAAAAAAATTAGCCAGGCATGGTGGCATGTGCCTGTAGTTGTAGCTACTTGCGAGGCTGAGGCAGGAGTTGGAAGTTGTGGCGAGCTACGATCACGCCACTGCACTGCAAGCCTGGGCAACAGAGAAAGACCTTGTCTGAAAAAAAAGGTCAGTTTTACATCACACAACACTTACCTGAAATTATCTTATTTTAGGCTGTTTTATTCACCACTGTAGCTATTAATATAGTGCCCAGAAGAGTATTAGACGCTAAATAGACGCTCAATAAATATTTGGAATGGATAAGTAAGTGGTTTGCCAAAGTCCCAAATGCTTAAAAGTGGTGGAACTGGGATTTGAACCCAGGTCCACTTAGTTCCCACAGTACTTGTCTTCCTCCACCCCCACCCTCCCTCTGCATTTCATTTTATGACCTCATGTACACAGCTGAGTCTATCCTACTTCTCAGTTCCTGACACACTATCACTATGAGCAAGGCCCCTTTCAAGTTACATGAATTAATTTTCCCTTCTTCGCACCCCATCTTCCCTCCTCACCTCTTCTTTCCATCAGACAAATGAGGAAACCGAGGCACAGACAGGTTATGTAACTAACCAGCTCAAGGCAGGGCTGGGACTAGAGCCAAAGCAAGTGAGGTGACTCATGCAAGGTCAAATTCTGTCTTTATTTAAACTTTTAATATTTTGTTGATCATGAATTTTTGCTTTAAATGTGATTTTTTTAAAAAAAATGCATAAAATTATTTTTTGAGGCACCCTTAAAATTTTCACTCCTTTCACCCCAGTCCTAGCCCTCCAAGTCCCCAAAGCTAGTAAGGGGGCAGTTAGGCTCCAGAGCCAGGTTCTCAACTACTTCGTTGCAACGCTTTTCTAGATAGTAAAACTATAAACGTTATAGAGTAAAGCCAATAGAGTAAGATGTTGGAGGGTATCTATGTGACTTGAACTGAGGAAAGCAAGACTCAAAAAGCACAAACCTGAAGGATTTGACTATGTCAAAAGGAGTGGTGGTTCTTTAACGAAGGGCACGTCAGACGAAGGAGAGAAAGACAGGGAGGAAATGTGTGCAAGATCAAAACCATCAGGGGATTAATGATCACATAAGCACAGACCTGCAAATCAGCAAAAAAAACCCCAGAAAAAATATTTAAAAAAGGCCAGAAACCCCACAGGAAAAAGGAGAAAAGATATGAGCAGGCAATTCACGGAAGGGGAAACCCCATGGCTGACAAATGCATACCGAGCTGCTTGAACTCAGCAGTGGGCAGAGACCCCAGACGAAAATGAGGCAGCACTTCAGTTCAACAGGCTGGCAAGCCCGTCCGCGGCTGGACGATGCCAAGTGCCGAGAGAAAACCAGACGCCTCAGGGTGGTGCGTCAACTCCTACGGCCACTCAGGAGAGCACCTGTGGTACTCTGTGAAGTCATGAGTGCCTGTGCCCATGGCCTGGAAGCCCTATGCCAAGAAGAACTCTCCCTCGGTCCATGGAGGGACAGTGGAGGGGGAGGCACTAATTTAGGGCTAAATCAGTTAAGACATAGTAAGCAGAACAGCACAGCGCCTGCCACATGTAAGCACCTGAAAAATGTTAGGTATCATTATAACCAGCGTTGAGACACTTCATCCTGTGGATTCCACCTTTGAATATGGTGCAAACAGGGATCTAGATTTATTTCATTGCAGACTGAGCTAGTTTCCTTAGAACTACCTACCAAACAACAGGTTCTGCCTCCCTCCGAACTGGTGCTAGCTTTATCACATATTGACTGTACAGATGCATATATATCTGTTCCAAGCTCTTTTTTTTTTTTTTTTTTTTTGAGAGAGAGTCTCGCTTTGTTGTCCAGGCTAGAGTGAGTGCCGTGGCGTCAGCCTAGCTCACAGCAACCTCAAACTCCTGGGCTCGAGCAATCCTGCTGCCTCAGCCTCCCAAGTAGCTGGGACTACAGACATGCGCCACCATGCCTGGCTAATTTTTTTCTATATATATTAGTTGGCCAATTAATTTCTTTCTATTTATAGTAGAGATGGGGGTCTCGCTCTTACTCAGGCTGGTCTTGAACTTCTTAGCTCAAATGATCCACCCGCCTCGGCCTCCCAGAGAGCTAGGATTACAGGCGTCAGCCACCGCGCCCGGCCTAAGCTCTCTTTTTTGTTCCTTTGGTCCCCTTGACTACTTCTTGCAGTATCGTATGTTTTTTTTATTATTACAGTTTGTGGTGTGGTTTAATGTGGGAAGGCAAGTCCCCTCTCTTTGGTCATCTTTTTCAAACCTGACCTAGCTTTTCACAGACCTTTATTCTTCTATAGAAATATTATTTAAAAAGTTTTCAAGCCTGGGCGGGATGGCTCACGCCTGTAATCCTAGCACTCTGGGAGGCCGAGGCGGGTGGATCGTTTGAGCTAAGAAGTTCAAGACCAGCCTGAGCAAGAGCGAGACCCTGTCTCTACTAAAAATAGAAACAAATTAATTGGCCAACTAAAAATATATAGAAAAAATTAGCTGGGCATGGTGGCACATGCCTGCAGTCCCAGCTACTTGGGAGGCTGAGGCAGGAGGATTGCTTGAGCCCAGGAGTTTGAGGTTGCTGTGAGCTAGGCTGACGCCATGGCATTCTAGCACAGGCAACAGAGTGAGACTCTGCCTCAAAAAAAAAAAAAAAGTTTTCAAATTCTTCAAAAATTCTCTCAATTTCTACTGGGATTTCATGGAATTTCTAGATTAATTTCAGGAGAAACCGCATCTTTAAGTGTTAAGTTGTTCTATTCATTAACAAGAGTTTGTCCCTTCAGTTGTCCATGTTTTCTTTTATGTCATAAAATTGTTTTTTCTCCAAAAAGTGCTGCGTTGTGTTTTTATTTCTAATTCATTGGTTTTATTGCTGTTGTGAATGATACCTGATTTACTATTGTATTTTTGAGTTGGTTATTGCTGGTGTGAAGAGTGCTAATTTTTGTTAGCTTATTTTTTATCCTCCGTAACATTGCTGAACTCTCTAATCCATCAGAATACCCTGTAGATTACATTGGATTTTCTATGTCTATATAATCTGCCAGTGACAGTTCACTCTCATTTCTTTTTCTTGGCTTATTGTTTTGGCCACGGCTTCTAAGGCTATGCTAAACAGCATCATGACAAAGGGCATCTTTGTCTTGTTCCTGATCTTGAAGAGAATGTGAATACTTATTCCATCATGCTTAATTGTATATGATTTTTATAAACCTGAGAATGTTCCTCTTTGTTCCTGTGAGTTTTTATCATGAATAGTCATAGAAGTTCATCAGATGCTTTTTCTGCATGTTTTGAGAGAACCGTATCCATTTTATCTGTTAGTCCACCGACGTGGTGAATTACAGGAACAGATGTTTCTAATGTCAAACCATTCTTACATTGTTGGAATAGACTCTACTTGATCTTCATGCACTCTTTTTTGGTAAAACATTTATTCTTAATTGTGGTAAAATACACATAATATAACATTTATCATCTTAACTATTTTTAAGTGTGTAGTTTAGTAGTGTTAAGTATATTCACATTGTTGTGCAACCCAATCTCCAGAACTTTTACATCTTTCAAAACTGAAACTCTAAAAAAATTTTTTAAATTTACAGTACATCATGACATTCATTCAAAACTGAAACTCTCTACTCATTAGAGAACAGCTCTCCATTTCCCCCTGCCCCGGCAACCACCATTTTACTTTCTGTCTCTATGGATTTGACTGCTCTAGATACCTTGTGTAAGTGGACTCATGGTCTTTATCTTTTTGTGGCTGATATTTCACTCAGCACACTCTTGAATTTTATATACAGTAGTGAATTCAATTAGCTTAATGTTTTATTTAGAATTTTTCACATCTATATTCATCAATAAAACAGGTGTATACTTTTCTTCCCTTGTGGTGCACTTACCTGGCTTATTTTCAGAAGATTAAACTAGCCTCATGTTGGTCGACCTTCCCTCTTTTTCCACTTTCTTTAAAAATATATCTGAGAAACAGGAAACAAGACTACTTGTTGCTTCAAATCGGGCAGAACTTGCCTATGAATTTTCTGCCTTGCTAAAAAAAAGAAAAAAGAACCAAGCATGTTTCCCCTTCACCTCGGAGGTCCTGTCCCTCTCAGAGGACTTCTACTTGGAAAATTAACCGGTATAAATACGTGAGACACTTAGCACCTGGGTCACATGGGAAAGACGATAATCCTCCACAGTCGTGATGATGGGATGAAGATAAAACAGGAGCCCCAAAAGCTTGAAAGTGGGGGCTGAAGACTCTCACAGCTGTTGTTCACAGCTGGTTTGCAGAGGTGAAGAGAAACGCTGTTTTAGCTTCCAAAGTGCCTCATTTCTGTCCTTTATCTATTACTCCCTAACATTAATAGGGCACCTACTACATGCTGGCCACTCTGGACTTAGCGGTGACGACAGGCTCACCCCTTTTGCGGAGCGTAAGGTTCCCACAGGGATACCCAGACCTTCCTTCTCCTTTCCCTCCTGCCTCCTCCTCTCTTTATTTTATTTATTTATTTTAATTTTATTTTAATTTTTTGAGACAGAGTCTCACTCTGTTGCCCAGGCTAGAGTGAGCGCCGTGGCGTCAGCCTAGCTCACAGCAACCTCAAACTCCTGGGCTCAAGCGATCCTCCTCCCTCAGCCTCCAGAGTAGCTGGGACTACAGGCATGTGCCACCATGCCCAGCTAATTTTTTCTATATATTTTTAGTTGGCCAACTAATTTCTTTCTATTTTTAGTAGAGACGGGTCTCGCTCTTGCTCAGGCTGGTCTCCAACTCCTGATCTTGAGTGATCCACCCGCCTCGGCCTCCCAGAGTGCTAGGATTACAGGTGTGAGCCACCGCGCCCGGCCCACTTTTTATTTTTTATTTTTTTATTTTTTTGAGACAGTCTCACTTTATTGCCCAGGCTAGAGTGAGTGCCGTGGCGTCAGCCTAGCTCACAGCAACCTCAAACTCCTGGGCT
>VSMD01048515.1:0-10391 GCA_008750895.1 Mirza zaza
TGTAATTAAGGAACCAGAAGACAGGGACTGGTGGGTCCCAGGGCCTGCCTGCCCGCTCCTGGTCGGTCTCTCCCTACACAGGTCTCCCGCGCTCTGTGTCCGGAGTGCGGAACCCGTCTGGGCAGACTGCCTTTAGTGGTTACTAAGCAGAGGTACTTTACGACCCCCACATCCGGGGACTTGGGGCTAGGTCCTTGGCTCCAAAGTTTGTATCCCCGCCTTGGGGGCGGAGCCGAGATAGAGACTGCTCCTGTTCCTGCCGCTTATCTCCACCTGTGGAATTAAAGAGACAGAAGCTTGTGGCTGAGCCTTTGGCTCCAAAGTCTCTGTCCCCGCCTTGGGGGTGGAGCCGAGATAGAAACTGTTCCTGCCGCTTATCTCCACATGTGGAATTAAAGAGACAGAAGACAGGGCTTGTGGCTGAGCCTTTGGCTCCAAAGTCTCTGTCCCTGCCTTGGGGGCAGAGCTGAGGTAGGAACTGTTCCCATTCCTGCCGCTTATCTCCACCTGTGTAATTAGGGAGTCAGAAGACAGGGACTGCTGGGCCCCAGTGCCTGCCTGCCCGCTCCTGGTCGGTCTCTCCCTACACAGGTCTCCTGCTCTCTGTGTCCAGAGTGAGGATCTAGCCTGGGCAGAGCCGAACCACGTAGGAGACTGCCTTTAGTGGTTATTAGGCAGAGATATTTTACGACCCCCGCATCCGGGGATCTGGGGCTAGGCCTTTGGATCCAAAGTTTGTATCCCCGCCTTGGGGGCGGAGCCGAGATGGAAACTGTTCCTGTTCCTGCCGCTTATCTCCACCTGTGGAATTAAAGAGACAGAAGACAGGGCTTGTGGCTGAGCCTTTGGCTCCAAAGTCTCTGTCCCCGCCTTGGGGGCGGAGCTGAGGTAGGAACTGTTCCCATTCCTGCCGCTTATCTCCACTTGTGTAAATAAGGAGTCAGAAGACAGGGATTGGTGGGTCCCATTGCCTGCCCGCCCGCTTCTGGTCGGTCTCTCCTTACATAGGTCTCCTGCACTCGGTGTCCAGGCCCTGGAGTTTGACTGGGCAGGGCCAAGCCTCGTAGGAGGCTGCCCTTGGTGGATATAAGGCAGAGAGATTTTACGAACTACACACTCTGGTGACTTGGAGCTGGGCCTTTGTCTCCAAAGATTATAGCCCCGCCTTGGGGGTGGAGCTGAGATAGGAACTGCTCCAGTTCCTGCCATCTATCTCCACCTGTGCAATTAAGGAGGCAGAAGACGGGAGGCCACCGGAGCAGCCCGGAGACCAGAGGGAAGGGTAGGTGATTCAGCTGTTTCCCCTCCACTGCATCTCAGACTGCTGGTGGGCTCCCCAGCAGGTAAAGACACCTGCGGACACCAGCCCAGCGACGGCCGCCGCAAGTGAGCAACACCACCTACTGGCTCAGAAACTAAGTAAGACGTGTGAATACCCAAAAGAAAACCTAAAGGAAAGAAACAACAACTGAGAGACATGGGAAGAAATCAGCGAAGGAACTCCAGAAATATGAAGAAACAAATGGAAAACACACCCCAAAAGAGAAGCACCAGCCCCTTAGAAACAGACAACAACCAAAACCTGGCAACCAAAATGACAGAAGAGAAATTTCGTATGTGGATCATAAGAACACTCACTGACCTGCAAGAACAACTCAATAACCAAAATAAAGAAACCACAAAAAGCCTCCAGGATATGGAACAAAAGTTCACTAAAGAGACGGACACAGTGAAGAAAACTTTAACCAAAGTCCTAGAGATGAAGAATCAACTCAGGGAACTACAAAATACAGTGGAAAGTCTCAAGAACAGGGTAGATCAAACAGAAGAAAGAATCTCAGAGATTGAAGATAACACCTTCCAATTAAATAAATCAGTCACAGAGATAGAACAGAGAAACAAGAGAAAAGAGCAAAGCCTACAAGAGCTGTGGGACTATGTGAAAAAACCTAACGTGAGGGTCATAGGGTTACCAGAAGAGGAAGAAGACATCACTCAAGGGTTGGACAAGCTTTTTGAAGATATAATAGAGGAAAATTTCCCAGGCCTTACTCAAAATCTCTACATACAAGTTCAAGAAGCTCAGAGGACCCCTGGGAGAGTCAATGCAAACAGGAAGACGTAACGACATGCAGTCATCAGACTGACCAAAATATCAACTAAAGAGGCCCTTCTAAGAGCTGTAAGATGAAAGAAGCAAGTAACTTACAAGGGAAAGCCAATTCGAATAACAGCAGACTTCTCTAATGAGATTTTACAAGCAAAGAGAGACTGGGACCCCATTCTCACTCTTCTGAAACAAAACGATGCCCAGCCTAGAATCTTATTCCCTGCAAAACTAAGCTTCGTATATGAAGAGGAAATAAAGACATTGTCAGACAAGAAAAGCCTCAGAGAATTCACCAAGACAAGACCAGCCCTACAAGAAGTACTCAAAACAGTGTTACACACAGAACACCATAATAAAACCTCACGAATGTAAAAACAACCAAAACCCAAAGATGAAAGGCCAGATATTGCTATGGCTCAAGAGAGAAATCAAAGCAACAACATCCAACCCAACGGAATGAACAGTAATCTACTTAACCTATCAGTTCTCTCAATAAATGTGAATGGCTTAAACTCTCCACTCAAGAGACATAGGCTGGCTGAATGGATAAGAAAATACAGGCCAAGTATATGCTGTCTTCAGGAAACACATCTAACCTGCAAGGATGCGTATAGACTAAAAGTGAAAGGGTGGAGATCAGTGTTCCAAGCAAATGGAAGCCAAAAGAAGGCTGGCGTGGCAGTTCTAATTTCACATGACTTAGTTTTTAAACCAACAAAAGCAGTGAAAGACAAAGAGGGTCATTATATAATAGTGAAGGGCACAGTTCAACAAGAAGAGATTACAATTTTAAATATATACGCACCCAACTGAGGTGCACCCAGATTGATAAAGCAAACCTAACTGGATGTAAATAAATTGATTAATAGCAATACCATAATCACCGGAGATTTCAACACCCCACTGACAGCACGAGACAGATCCTCCAAACAGAAAATTAATAAAGAAATAATGGACTTAAATAAAACTCTAGAACAATTGGGACTGACTGACATTTACAGGACATTCTACTCCAAATCCACTGAATATACATTCTTCTCATCAGCTCACGGGACATTCTCTAAGATTGACCATATCCTAGGACACAAAGTAAACCTCAAGAAATTTAAAAAAATAGAAATCATACCATGTATCTTCTCAGATCACAGTGGAATAAAAGTAGAAACCAACCGTAACGGAAACTCACATTTCTACACAAAAACGTGGAAATTAAACAACCTCCTACTAAATGATTACTTCATAAATGAAGAAATCAAGATGGAAATAAAAAAGTTCTATGAAGAAAATGACAATGGAGAGACAAGTTATCAAATCCTCTGGGACACAGCTAAAGCAGTTCTGAGAGGAAAGTTTATCTCCATAAATACCTATAAACAAAAGTCAAAAACATCACAAATAGACAATCTAATGAAATAACTCAAAGAGTTGGAAAAGGAAGAACAGACCAGCCCCAAACCCAGCAGAAGGAGTGAAATCAACAAGATCAAATCAGAACTAAACGAAATTGAAAACAGGGAAGCTATTCAGGAGATTAATAAAACAAAAAGTTGGTTCTTTGAAAAAATTAACAAAATAGACACGCCATTGGCTAAGCTAATGAAAAGCAGAAAAGAGAAATCTCTAATAAGCTCCATCAGGAACAAAAAAGTAGATATCACAACTGATCCCAATGAGATACAAGATATAATTTATGAGTACTACAAAAATCTTTATGCACACAAACTGGAAAATGTGGAGGAAATGGACAAATTTCTAGAAACATACAGCCTCCCTAGGCTCAACCAGGAAGAAATAGATTCCCTGAACAGACCAATCTCAACAGCTGAAATAGAAACAGCAATTAAAAATCTCCCTAAAAAGAAAAGTCCCGGTCCAGATGGCTTCACACCCGAATTTAACCACACTTACAAAGAAGAACTAGTACATATCTTGCAGAAACTATTCCACAACATCGAGAAGAACGGAAGCCCCCAACACATTTTATGAGGTGAATATTATTCTGATACCAAAACCAGGAAAGGATGCAACAAAAAAAGAAAACTACAGACCAATATCCCTAATGAATATAGATGCAAAAATTTTCACCAAAATCTTAGCTAACCGAATCCAGACGCTTATCAAAAAAGTAATCCATCACGACCAAGTGGGCTTCATCCCAGGGATGCAGGGATGGTTCAACATATGGAAATCTATAAATGCAATTCACCACATAAACAGAAGCAAAAACAAAGACCAAATGATTACTTCAATAGATGCAGAAAAAGCTTTTGACAAAATCCAACACCCTTTCATGATACGAACACTCAATAAAATAGGCATAGAAGGGACATACCTAACAATGATACAAGCCATATATGACAGACCCATAGCCAACATCATACTGAATGGGGAAAAACTGAAAGCATTCCCACTTAGAACTGGAACCAGACAAGGCTGCCCACTATCTCCACTTCTATTCAACATAGTGCTGGAAGTCCTGGCTACAGCAATCAGACAGGACAGTAGAATCAAAGGTATCCAAATAGGGGCAGAAGAGATCAAACATTCACTCTTTGCTGATGATATGATATTATATTTAGAAAATCATAAAGATTCAACAAAGAAATTCCTGGAACTGATAAATGATTTAAGTAATGTCTCAGGATACAAAATCAATACACAGAAATCAGAGGCATTCATATATGCCAACAACAATCAAATCGAGAACCAAATTAAAGACTCAATTCCCTTCACAATAGCAACAAATAAATTAAAGTACTTAGGAATATACTTAACCAAGGAGGTAAAAGACCTCTACAGGGAGAACTATGAAACACTAAGGAAGGAAATAGCAGAGGATCTAAACAGATGGAAATCCATTCCATGCTCATGGATCAGCAGACTCAACATCATTAAAATGTCTATACTACCCAAACTGATCTACAGATTCAATGCAATACCTATTAAAATCCCATCAGCATTCTTCACGGATATAGAAAAAATAATTTTACGCTTCGTATGGAAATAAAGAAGACCCCGAATATCAAAAGCAATTCTAGGCAACAAAAAACAAAATGGGAGGCATTAATATGCCAGATATCAAACTATACTACAAAGCTGCAGTAATTAAATCAATCTGGTATTGGCACAAAAATAGAAATATTGACCAGTGGAACAGATCTGAGAATCCTCATATAAAACCATCCTCATATAGCCATCTAATCTTTGACAAAGCAGACAAAAACATATGCTGGGGAAGAGAATCCCNTATAAAACCATCCTCATATAGCCATCTAATCTTTGACAAAGCAGACAAAAACATATGCTGGGGAAGAGAATCCCTTTTCAATAAATGGTGCTGGGAAAACTGGATACCCACTTGTAGAAGGCTAAAGCAGGACCCACACCTTTCACCTCTCACAAAAATCAACTCACGCTGGATAACAGACTTAAACCTAAGGTATGAAACTATTAGAATTCTGGAGGAAAATGTTGGAAACACTCTCCTAGACATCGGCCTAGGCAAAGAGTTTATGAAGAAGTCCCCAAAGGCAATCAAAGCAGCAACAAAAATAAATAAATGGGACATGATCAAACTAAAAAGCTTCTGCACAGCCAAAGAAACAGTCATGAGAGTAAACAGACAACCTATAGAGTGGGAGAAAATTTTTGCATCCTACGCATCCGATAAGGGGTTGATAACTAAAATATACTTAGAACTCACGAAAATCAGCAAGAAAAAATCAAATAACCCTATTAAAAAGTGGGCAAAGGACTTGAACAGAAACTTTTCTAAAGAAGACAGAAGAATGGCCAACAAACATATGAAAAAATGCTCAACATGTCTAATCATCAGAGAAATGCAAATCAAAACTACAATGAGCTATCACTTAACTCCAGTGAGAATGGCCTTTATCAAAAAGACCCCAAACAACAAATGCTGGCATGGATGCGGAGAGAGAGGAATACTCCTACACTGCTGGTGGGACTGCAAACTAGTTCAACCTCTGTGGAAAGCAATATTGATACAAGTAAATCTACCATTTGACCCAACAATCCCATTACTGGGCATCTACCCAAAAGATGCAATGACACTCTACAAGAAAGACACCTGCACTCGAATGTTTATAGCAGCACAATTCATAATCGCAAGGCTGTGGAAACAGCCCAAATGCCCATCAATCCAAGAATGGATTAATAAAATGTGGTATATGTATACCATGGAGTACTAGTCAGCTCTAAGAAACAACGTGATGTAGCACATCTAATATTTTCCTGGTTAGAGCTGGAACCCATACTACTAAGTGAAGTATCCCAAGAATGGAAAAATAAGAACCACATATACTCACCAGCAAACTGGTATTAACTGAGCAGCACCTAAGTGGACACATAGGTACTACAACAATAGTGTATTGGGCAGGGGAATGGGGGGGGTGGGTATATACATACATAATGAGTGAGAAGTGCACCGTCTGGGGGATGGTCATGCTGGAGACTCAGACTTATGGGGGGAGGGGGGAAAGGGCATTTATTGAAACCTTAAAATCTGTATCCCCATCATATGCCGAAATAAAAAATAAATAAATAAAAATAACAAAATAAAAAAACTACAATGAGATATCACTACACACCTACTAGAATAGCTAAACTAAAAACAGTGATAATACTTAATGCTTACAAGGATGCAGAGAAACTGGATGATTCATACATTTCTGGTGGGCATATAAAATGGTATAGCTGCTCTGAAAAGCAGTTTAGCAGTTTCTTAATAAACTAAACATGCACTCACCATATGAACAAGAAAAAGTTTAAGGGTGCCAGAAGATGGCAGATGAGAAACACCGCCAGACAGAGTGTCTCTGCAGAAAAGACAGATTCTAGCAGAAATTAGAAGAAAGAAGCAAGAAGATGAGACTACATCGGATGAGGGTCGGAAGGAGGAGTACCTGAGACCACGGGAGACTCCACAGTTGGAGGTCACGGAGGAGAACTGGAAGCTAGGACCCCAGAAGCAGCCCAAAGACCAGTGGAAAGTGTAGGTGGTTCGGTCGTTTCCCCTCCCCTGCATCCCGGACTGCTGGTGGGCTCCCCAGAGAGTGGAGAGACCTGCAGACACCACCCCAGTGACGGCCGCGGCCAGTGAGTCGGTAGCGGACCCGGCACCAGGCTCCCAACTCCCTCGGGGCCTCGCGGCAGACGCCGTATTGCCTCCTCCTCCGCTCCGCAACCCTACCCACGGCTGCCCAAAGAGACAGACAGACAATATAGCCACCAGCCAGAGGCACCTACAGGAAACGGGACCTTCCCTTTTGGGGCCCTACAGCTGACTAAGGGGAACTCAGACTGTGAGCTCTCTACCCACCAGCCATCCCAGGTGCTGCTGGCACGGTGATCCCGGGAGAACCGGGCAGACCCTGAGGTTGAGAGACATAGACCCAGCGTGGGCTCCCTGTGGGTGAATTGGGACTGGCACTTCTCTCTCTGGTGGGGATATAGTTTGATCTCTGGGACCCAGAGGTCAGACCTGCAGACCACATCCCATACACTGAGGCCTCGCATTGCGCGGAGCACAGAAGGGATATATGTGAACAGCCTACTGAGGTGTGTGCGCCTTCAGGGGCAGATCAGAGTCCTAGATGGCAACCCTCCCCCCAAAGGGAGGCGGTGTGCCCAGACCAAGTGGCGTTCCTACGCAGGGAACCTCCCCGCCGGCATCACAGCCAGGGGAGGCCTGGTGGCATGTGGTCTGGCCTGCTAACAGAGGCCCAGGAGTAGCTGCGGAGTTGGGGACAGTGGAAAGAAGCCAGGCCCGCTCCAGACTGCAGATCTCAGACATCCCCACCACACATGTAGACTTTCTGACTAAGTGTGGCCATTCCAGCCCCTCCCTGACAGCTTTTCCCAGAAGCAGAGAACAGAACTTTGACCCCTGGTAACCACATTGCTGGTGCCTGAGGGCAGGCTTACCCATCCAAGCTCTGCCCAGACTATCTTCTACTCCAGCCCTCACTGAGGGAGAGAAAAAGGACACACCTGGAAGTCCCAGGGCCCCACCAACCACCTGAGGCAATAGAGTGTCTCGCTACAGAAGAAGAGCTGATAAGGGGACACAAAAACAACAGCATAGCCTGTTCCTCGAACCAAGCGCCACCTACTGACAGGGAGAGCATCCTGCACACCGTTTTCACAGCACCTACTGACTCATTATACAGGGAGTGGTCGAATCTCACGCACAGATACCACCTACCGGCTCAGAAACTAAACAAGGCATGTGAAAACCCAAACAAAAACCTAAAGGAAAGAAACAACAACTGATCGACATGGGAAGATATCAGCGAAGGAACTCCAGAAATATGAAGAACCAAATGGAAATCACACCCCCAAAGAGGAGCACCACCTCCTAGTAACAAACTCCAACCAAAATCAGGCAACCAAAATGACAGAAGAGGAATTTCGAATGTGGATCATAAGAACACTCACCGACCTACAAGAACAACTCAATAAACAACAAAAAGAAACCACAAAAAGACTCCAGGACCTGGAACAAAAGTTCACTAAAGAAATCGACACAATGAAGAAAAGTTTAACCGAACTCCTGGAAATGAAGAATCAATTCAGGGAACTACAAAACACAGTGGAAAGGCTCAAGAACAGGGTAGATCAAACAGAAGAAAGAAACTCAGAGATGGAAGATAACACCCTCCAATTAAATAAATCAGTCACAGAGATAGAGCAGAGAAACAAGATAACAGAGCAAAGCCTAAAAGAGATGTTGGATTATGTTAAGAAAACTAATGTGAGGGTCATAGAGTTACCAGAAGGGGAAGAAGACAACACTCAAGGATTGGACAAGCTATTTGAAGATATAATAGAGGAAAATTTCCCAGGCCTTGCTCAAAATCTCGATATACAAGTTCAAGAAGCTCAGAGGACCTCTGGGAGATTCAATGCAAACAGGAAGATGTCACGACATGCAGTCATCAAAATGACCAAAATATCAACTAAAGAGGCCCTTCTAAGAGCTGTGAGATGAAAGAAGCAAGTAACTTACAAGGGAAAGCCAATTCAAATAATACCAGACTCTTCCACTGAGACTTTACAAGCAAGGAGAGACTGGGGCCCCATTCTCACTCTTCTGAAGCAAAACAATGCCCAGGCTAGAATCTTATTCCCTGCAAAACTAATCTTCATATATGAATGAGAAATAAAGACATTCTCAGACAAGCAAAGTCTCAGAGAATTCACCCAGACAAAACCAACCCTACAAGAAGTACTCAAAATAGTGATAAGCACGGAACAACATAATGAAAACTCACTAATATAAAAACGACCAAAACCCAAAGATTAAAGGCCAGATATTACAATGGCTCAAGACAGAAATCATAGCAACAACATCCAACCCAACAGAATGAACAGTAATCTACCTTAACTATCAGTTCTCTCAATAAAGGTAAATGGCTTAAACTCTACACTCAAGAGACATAGGCTGGCCAAATGGATAAGAAAATACAGGCCAAGTATATGCTGTCTTCAGGAAACACATCTAACCTGCAAGGATGCATATAGGCTAAAAGGAAAAGGGTAGAGATCAGTATTCCAAGCAAATGGAAGCCAAAAGAAGGATGGCGTGGCGGTTCTAATTTCAGACGATTTAGTTTTTAAACCAACAAAAGTAGTGAAAGACAAAGAGGGTCATTATATAATCATGAAGTGCACAGTTCAACAAGAAGAGATAACAATTTTTTTTTAATTTCAGCATATTATCGGGGTACAGATTTTAAGGTTTCAATAAATGCCCTTTCACCCCCTCCCCCCACAAGTCTGAGTTTCCAGCATGACCATCCCCCAGATGGTGCACATCTCACTCATTATGTATGTATATACCCACCCCCTCCCCCCTTGCCTATGCACAATACCCTATTACTGTAGTACCTATGTGTCCACTTAGGTGCTGCTCAGTTAATACCAGTTTGCTGGTGAATATATGTGGTGCTTGTTTTTCCATTCTTGGGATACTTCACTTAGTAGTATGGGTTCCAGCTCTAACCAGGAAAATATAAGATATGCTATATCACCGTTGTTTCTTAGAGCTGAATAGTACTCCATGGTATACATATACCACATTTTATTAATCCATTCTTGGATTGATAGGCACTTGGGCTGTTTCCACAGCCTGGCGATTATGAATTGTGCTGCTATAAACATTCGAGTGCAGGTGTCTTTTTTGTAGAGTGTCATTGGATCTTTTGGGTAGATGCCCAGTAATGGGATTGCTGGGTCAAATGGTAGATTCACTTGTATC
>VSMD01048516.1:0-51943 GCA_008750895.1 Mirza zaza
GTGTTGCCGGGAGACCGCAGCGGGTAGCAGCGCCTCTGGGCCCCACGTGCACACTGCAGTGGTTCAGGGCACATGAGACACAACACGGTGGTTCACCTGTGACCCTGCCTTTGGCGTCACCTCCCAGATCTACTTGGCTGTTCCTTCACATCCGAGACATCTTTCGGAAGAAGGGCAGACGTCCTCAGGTGGCAACTGTGCAGTCACACATTCTGAACGCCACTCTGGATGGCTTGCTTGAGGACACGTAGAAACATAGATGAGGCGCGCCTGTTACCGTAGTGAACGCTTACGTGCCAGACGCCAGGCTAAGCATCATCTTGTGCAGTGAGAGAACTGCTGCCATTATCCCCATTTTAAAGATAAGAAAACTGAGCCTCAAGGAGTTCCTTGTCCCAGTGGCTGGTAAAGGCCAGACCCAGGATGTCTCCCTTGCTCCTAGTCCCCAAGCACTCTCCTTGATTGCATGGAACTAGGAAATAGTGAGGGGCCCTGGAAGAATCATGTCAGGAAGGCCAAAGCCAGGATGGCCTTGCTCGGATGGAAATATTAAGAATAAGGAAAAGGGCTTTTTATGTTTCAAGCATGAAAAGCCAAAAGGAGAAGGGCAGATGGTGTAGAGGCAACAAAGGACTAAGGTTGAATGGACGCCTCGACTCCTGTTTTAGCTCTGTGTTTTCAGCAAGGCGATGGGTTCTTTGCCTGGATATGGGAACCCGGCCTCTGTCGTCTTTACTGACGGCGCACTTTGCTGTGCTAGACCGGCGGTTCTCAATGCGGTGCCCTGGCCGGCAGCATCAGCATCCCTCAGAACTTGTTAGACATACAAGTTCTCAGGCCAACCCCAGACCTACTAAATCTGAAAGGCTGAGGGTGGGGCCCAGCACTCTGTGTCCTAACAGTGCTCCCAGCCATTCGGTGCACAGCGGAAGCTTGAGGGCCGCTGCTGTCCACAGAATCAAGACCAATGAACATCCCAGGGGAAAACTTGCAGTAAGACCAGTGAGCAGCTGGCCGCGATCTTCTCCAAATCGTGCAGAGCTGGAAAAGGGCATCGGGGATGGGCAATCTTTGCCCAGACAGGCAGACCTGGGCTCAGTTATTTCGTATCTAGACGTAAGTCAGCTACTTTGACAAAGTGTTGTATGGGCTACTTGGAGCTAACAAAGGTTAAATTCTCAGAACAGCCTTATAAGATAGATGCTACTTTCATGCCCTTTTTATTCATAAGGAAACTAAGGTTTAGAAATGGCCAGAATATCACCCAAGGTCATGCAGATGAGGAGGAGGTGGGAACTATAATTAGCATCCACATGTATAGACATCAAAGGTCTCTACTCTCCCTACAGCCTCCTCCCTCATGTGTCCTTGACAGATAGATTCACCACTATCTGTTGGCCATTGACACCCAAAGGATGCTACTCAAGTAGACTAATGTTGAACCTGCCCCCAGGCTCAGCGCCTGTCCCATTTTTACCAATGACTTGAATAGGAGCATCAGTGGTCTGTCTAGCAAATTCACCAGCGACATGACTTTTGGGGGATTCTCAGTATTTAGATCTCAGGGTTAAATCCAAATCAATCAAATAAGAAGAAATTTAATATAGACAAATTCAAAATTCTGTACTTAGATTCAAAGCATTTGTACAAGTGCAGAGGGATGAATGGTTCCAACCCTCAGTGGTTGCTCAAAAAAGTAACGTGATCTTAAGCTGCATCAGGGGATGTATGACATCTCTGTGAGTCAGAAAGGTCAATGGTGACTTTGTTTTACTCTGCCTCATCATATTCCACTTGGAGAATCACATTTAGTTTGGGGTACCAGGCTGGAGAAGGACCACAGTGGCAGAGAAATTTGGAAGTTGAAAGGTTTTAAGAGAGAAGAAGGCTCCAAGGAGCGTGAAAGCATCTTCCTGCATTCAATACCTTTAAGTGCCTCCTTAGGCAATTAAATCCTCCAGGCCTGTGCTGGGGGAATTTGTAAAAAATCAGTGAAACAAGGTCCCTGCCCTTCAGGGGTACATAGATTTGGTCTGAGGGGTTCCAAATGTAATACCAGGGTCGGGAGAGAGGGCCAGAGTCCATCTGGACACTAGGAAGAACATTCTAAGAAATAGGATCACCTGAAATGAGCTTGACTGGCACTTGGGAATTCAGCGTCACCGGAGATGTCCAGGCAGCAGCCAAGCACCCTCCCTGGGGCCGTGGATAGGGACAGCCACGTCACACAGACACAGTTGGCGTGTTAGGCCTGCTGACGAGAGCTGCCATGCACAGTCCCATAGACAGGGCATCCTAAACAACAGAAATGCATCGTCTCAGCCTTCTAGGGGCTGGAAGTGCAAACTTCCAGGGCTCAGCACAGTTGATTCTTTCCTGGGGCTGGGAGGGAAGGAGCTGTTCCAGGCCTCTCGTGGCTCGCAGATGGCCGTTTTCCTGTTCATGTGGCGTGCTGCCTGTCTGTCTCTGCATCTTCCCTGTTTATAAGGACGCCAGTTATATGGGATTAATGACTGATGACTGAATTTTAACTTGGTTACCCTGTCTCCAAGTAAGGTCACATTCCGGCGTACTGAGGGTTAGAACTTGAGCACAGGAATGTGGTGAAGGGACACAAATCGACCCGTGACAGTTGGTAGGTGGTCTTCCTCCCCATGCCAGGACTCTTTGATTCAGCACCTCTGTGCCAGGAGTGTCTCTGCCCCACCGGGCACTTGCGAGACGCCTGCCCGTCTGAGGCAGCCGCCCACCTGGGCACCGCAGGGCAGGGAGCGCGGTGCTGAAGCCAGCGCGGAGGCCTGGCCCTGCCACTCTCGCCGGCAGCTGGCGGGGCCTGGGCTCCAGTGCCAGCAAGGCAGGCTGCGGCCGCCGCCCCGGCCTGAGCAGCTCTCCCAGCGGCCTCTGGCTCTGCCGGCCCTCGGGGTGGCACCGTGCCCTGGCTGGCTGTTGGCGAGGCGGGTGAGCAACAGAGGGAAGGACTCCAAGGCACGTGAGTGTGGCCACGGGAAGTGGGACACTGTGGTCAGCAGCTGGCGGTGAGCGGTTCTAATTTAATTACAACAGCAGGGGAGGCTGCCACCGCAGAGAGGGCGGCCCCTCGGGCGGAAAGCAGCTCCTTGGCTCGTGTAGACGCCCAGCCCACCGGCCGGGTGCTGACAAGGCTGTGAGTTTGTGCTTAATGAGGCACCAGCAGTGCTGGGCCTGAGCCTTGGGATGGCAGAGCTTCAGCCCACCTCCCGCCAGGGCCTGCGGGGACAGATGAGCAAAGCAGGCCCTGCTA
The DNA here is from genome assembly GCA_008750895.1 of Mirza zaza. Classification (NCBI taxonomy): domain Eukaryota; kingdom Metazoa; phylum Chordata; class Mammalia; order Primates; family Cheirogaleidae; genus Mirza; species Mirza zaza. The sequence goes on from VSMD01048516.1 coordinate 3,281, forward strand.
CCAGCCAGCAGGGAGCAGAGACGGGAGGGCAGGGTGAGCAGGTAGGCAAGGGGCAAAGGACAAAGGACGAGACCAGCACAGGTTGAGGTGTCCCTCCTCCAGACAGGCCATCTCATCCAGGGAGTGTGGCCCTGGGGTCAGTCCCTTCCCCCCCCAGGTCCCAGCCTCCTCCAGGGGACAGGGAGTGAGGCAGACCACACCCGCCTCTCTGGAAGTGTGTTCCGCAGAGAAGAGGAGGAGAGAGGTCTGCGGTTTTACGGCACAGATGGCTGCTGACGCTTGTTTATCTTTAATAGTTTCTCCTTCTCATTTTTCTAAAATAGCAGTGCACATAGTAGAAAGAAAAATCCAAATGGGAAAAAGGGATTTAAAGTGACAAACAAGCTTGGCCCCACACCCCTTGCCCACCCTCCCCCAACGGAGGCAGCCTGTTCAACTGGTTTTGTGTGTGTGGATCCTTCCAGAAATAACCCGTTTCACACATAAGGGAACATGTTTTGAGCACTGCACCTTGCTAAATTCTGGAAATTATTCCATGTCGACACACACTGCCTCGCTCTCCCTCACAGCTGCCTCGCAGTTCACCGTGAGCCTGAACCATGATTCACATAAGCAGAAGCGCTGGTGGGCGTTGAGCGTGTTCCCAGTCTTTTCCAGAATAATCAATGCTCCATCGATCACCCTCGTACTGGTATCTACAAGCATAGGTGAATCTATAGGCTCTCTCCTTAGAGGTGTCTTTGCCAATCTGCATTGTTAATTTTCACAGATAGTGCCAGTTGCCCTTCCTAGAGGAAGGTGCCCATGTGCACCCTCACCTACAGTCATTGAAAATGACTCTTTCCTTATAACCTTACCAACAGGTGTGTTGTCAACATTGGTCATATTTGCCAATCCAGTGAAAAATGGTATCTGATCATTGTTTGAAATAGGATTTCCTTTGATTGTGAATGAGAGTGGATATAATTTTGTTTGTTTGGAATGGTGTCAGTGTAAACTCCGGAATCCAGCCAGAAGGTTTAAGCTCCAAGCTCCAAGGTCTTGCTGGGCCTGTGGGGTCAGAGGTGATACTTGGGCATGAGCAGCAATCTCTCTCCTCTCTGTGGGGCCCACCCTGTCGCAGGCAAACCCCTGAACAACCAGCAGCCTGGTTTTCCTCCTCACTTTTGGCAACTTGCTGTCTAGGATGGTGGTTCCCTGCCAGGCCTGGTGGCCATCTAGAAAGGTTTTGAATGACGCTGGGCTCCTTCACCTCTCCTGACAATGACCCCAGAGTGATCCTCTGGCTTCTGCTTGCTTGTTTTCATTCATTGCTTCACTGAACGAAATTAAGATTTGTGAAGTACCCACTTCTGGAGTTATACAGAAACAGGAAGTCGATCCACTTGTTTACAGAATTTTAAGTTGTAGGGAAGGAAAAGACAAACAATTAATGACAGCATCACATGATGGGTTCTATGACAGGGAAGAACAACATACAGGCACAAAACCAACCAGGGAGGTCCAGGAGGCTTCCTGCAGGAAGTCACATCAAAGCTGAGACCTAAGAAGTGACCGCCAGCCAGGAGCACATGGGAGGTGTCCCGGAAGAAACCAAGAAGTTGCTTATAGCAGTGTGGCTGTGCACACCAGGGTCTGGGAGAGATTTGTAGGCCCAGATCTCAACAGCGACACAGCTCAGCAGAGGCCATAGGATTGTATCCTGTGGACTCCAGGAGTGATTGGGGAGTTTTCAGTGGCAGGGTCTTATTTGAGGCTAGCCCAGCTTACTCGAGCAAGAGTGTTGGCTTGGGCAGGCCTAGAGGCCAGAAATCAGTCTCTAGCCTCCCCATGGCTTGGCCAGCTCTTAGCAACGGCCCCAGCCAGAGCCAGGCAGTCTCGACACTGCAGCACACCAGAGCTCTGAGCAGTGGTCCCCAAGAAAGGACAGCAGTGGGCTATGTGGGGGCCCAGGTCAGGGCTGAGGCTGCTGCTACAGGGACAGGACACCAGCGGCCTGAGATCTGTGTCCCCAGCTCTGCTGCTGCTTTTGTGCACAAAGTATCACTAAGTGTCCCTGGACAGCCACCTTTGTGGCAGTCTTGTTTTTGGAGGACATTATGAACTCTATCCCTCTGTTTTTAGTTTCTTGGAGAAGGTCTCTTGGTCCCTTTTGCCCACAGCAGCAGCCACTATTCTTGCCATGTACCCAGCCCAGGAATGCAGGGAGAAGGACGAATGTACTTCAGCGATGATTTTGGCAATCCTCATTGATTGCTGTCCGTGCTCATAAAATACGGCGCTTAATTGTCATGGCAATTGGGGCAGGCAATCTGAAAAATAATTACTGCCTTCTTTGAGATTACTTTGCCTTCTAATTAAAATCTCAAGACTGGGATATTAAAGGTGCATTGTCAATACAGTGTCCCGGCTGCATCCGGCTAACCCCGTTCGGGAAGGCGAAATTAATTAGTTTGTGTTTCAGCACCCAGCTGTTATCCTAAGGAAAGAAACAGTCTACAAGTCAACCACGGACACAGTCTCTAAATTGGCCAGAGCAACCGAGGGGATATAAAGGAAATCGAGAGTGATTTGTTCCTGTATAACTCAGCCAGCTTCTATTACCAGCTGCTGATTAAGTGGCACTCCCGTGTCCCCGTCAGACATTGCACAGGGGTTCTTGTTTACATGTGGAGGCAGAACAGGAAATAAGTGGGTCCCGCCACGCCACCAAGCCCTCGATCCATTCTGGAGCCTCGCCGCGGTTAATATCTTTCCCGGTTAGCGGCTCTGGGTGAGAAGCCCGGCCCTGGAGCTGAGGGCTTGGGCGTTTCTATTCCCGTCCCAGCTGGCCACAGTTACAACGCCGCACGCGCCGCTTTGTTCTTGCCTGCGTCTTTCCATCTTTCAATCCCACTGGAGCCCAGCGTTTGCTGAGTGCAACAGAAGTCAGGATGATCAATTCTAGGCTGTGCTACAACAACACACCCCGAGACACCCGTGCTTAAGCACAACAGAAGTTTATTTCTCACTCGCGCCAAGTGTGATGCGAGCTGGCGGGGGTGGGGGGGGTACCTCTTCCAACCTGCGATCCAGGAACCGAGGATTCTTCTGTCTCAGGCTGACACCGTCCTACCAGGAGGCTTTGAAGTTCTCCGAGGCAAGAGAAGAGAAAGAGGGAGAACCTGCCCTGGAAGAACATCAGCCAAGAAAGGGCACGTGTCTTCTCGCAGCCTGTGGGCCAGGACTGGCCGCGTGGCCCCAGCCCAATTACGGGGTGCTGGGAGACGCAGAACAGCGCAGGCGGTGTTTGTCGGGTGTAACTGTCTCCTCCACGGCGCTTTGAATACAGCACACGCTGAGCCCGATGCCTTTGAAACCTCCTACAAAAGGGTGTAAGGTGGGGTCCCCGCTCTTGGGGAGATCATGGAGGAGTTTCGTGTGGGAGCCCCACTCACACAGTAATGAACCACCGGCCCGGGTTGCTAGGCACAGTCAGAGAAGCAGACAGGAAGCATAATGATCACATGGAGGTCATTAGCACAGTCTGAGCTGGGGAGAAGAGGGTTAGAACAAAAGCAATATTTCCAGGAAGATGTGATGCATGCATGGGGAAAAATAAGAGTTCACCAAAGGGACGTGTCGGGAAAGGCAAGGGGGTGTAGCACATGTCTGTGCAGCCTCAGAACCACCCATGAACTACTTGGATGTCTCATCACTGGTTAAATTCTTCTCTCCCCCTTTCGAGGCATACTGTTGATGGCCTGAAAAGAAATTCATTTCTGAAGGCCTTCCCCTGCTGAGGCCTTACTATCAGAAAATAAACAAACCATTGTTTATTTTGGCCAGGGTTAGGCCTTGTATTTACTCAGGGAGTGAACCTCAGTGAGATGGTCTCCTGTCCGGACACTGCCGGTGGCTCGAGTGTCCCTGGGTAGCATCGGCCTGCAGCTGCAGCCAACATACTCCCAGCTCCAGCCGTCCCAGAATTGCCCAGGGGTGAAAAATGCCCAAGACCCAGGAGTCTTGGAAGCTGTGTTTTGTCCAGATCTATCCACCCAGCTGCACGAGAAGCTTCTCTCTTCTCAAGCAAGTCCTGGGACTCCCACATTTTCCCCTGGGAAATGGAAGAACAGGACAAGTTCAATCCAGGAGGCCCGTGGATTTACTACACGGACACGGCCTATTGGATTCACCCAATATGGCTTCATGTGGTGGTATGGTTTTTTTTTTTATTTATTTTAATGAGTTTTCCAATATTTAAAAATTTGGAGAATATGCATAAAAATCCAGATTTCTGATGCTCAAAAAGATGAGAAGATCTGAGAGCATCATACTGGACAATAATAAAACTGGGCACCTAATAAGATGCCCCAGTCCCCACTGCTCCCCACTGCCATGGCAACGCTGAGGCCAGGTGTCAGTTTCCCTTACACGCACCCCAAATGCCAGCTCACTCGGTTATATCCCCTGCCAGGCTGCTGAGCTACGTGAGTTCTCCGGGCCCAGTCATCTTTGAAACTCAATGACAATTCCTAACACTTACTCTTTTTCTCTAAATATATCTCATCTTTGGGTTCTTTTGGCAGAACCACCTACCAGGCAGAACAGGACTTAGTCTTAGCTGCACATTTGAATTTCTGGGGGAGGCTGTAAAAATCCCAGTGTCCAGGCTGCACCTGGGAGTGAGATCCATGCATCTCTTAAAGGGCCAGGTGACTCCGGTGTGCAGCCTAAGTTGAGGACCTCCGCGTCAGAGCTGGAAATGCAATGCGCCGGGTTAGGAGCAGGCGAGTGCCCTGTGATGGGACGCGGACAAGCGCTTTGCAGGGGTGTGTGGGAGGATCCCAACATCAGCTGCTGCTCTTCTGGGATTTTTCTCCTGTTTATGTTCCCCTTGCCTTCGTCCCCCAGAGCTTCCCAAGCTCAGCTTAGCTCGGCTGAGCAGAGACAGTGCCGAGGTGTCTCAGCAAGGGCTCTTTATCCAAGAAGCCCCAACCTCAGCATCAAGCATCCCGCAAGCCAGCACTGTGCCTCCCGTATTAGCAGATGGCCACACACAGCAGTCCCAGGACAATCACATGAGACCGGCCCCATTCCTGGCTGCCATGAATCTGCTGGGGCTGTAACATGAAGGGGAAAGAACGTGGACCTGGAGTCAGAAGGCCTGGAGGGAAGCCCTGGTTCCTCTCCTCGCCATCTGAGGACCTTGCTCCGTCCTCGTGCCCCGTGCAGGGCCTGGGTCTGTGGCGCCCGTTAGGGTCAAGGACACCCTGTAAAGTGCTGGGTAAGGTACGATGCTGAGAGGGGACTACTGGGGTTGGGCCAGGTCTCAGTTGGGTGACGGGGGCAGGGAGGGGAGGAGCCGTGTAGCCTGGGTAGGAAGGTTTGGAGAGAGAGAAAGGGGCATGCAAGGGGCTGTTCAAACCAGACAGACCTCACCTAGAGCTCAGAGCAGAGCTGAGATGTAGGCAGGTATCTAATAACCTCGATCACAGTACTGAAACACTTGAAAACACCCAATAGCTGCAGGCAGTACTTTTAGCGTCTTGGGGATTCTTTGGGAAGAGGCACCAGTTCTTCACCTGGCCGGTGGCTCCCCAGTGTCAGCGTCCCGGTAGTGTTTCCTGGTCTGAAGCCGGGACAGGTGACGCCGGCTGCCCCTCACCCCCGCAGCAGGTGTGCCCGGGGGCCGCTCCAGCCTGGCCCACCCCTCCTCCCGCAGAGGGAAAGGGCGGCGGGGCAGGAATGGACGTCAGTGCAAGCCTGCTCTGCGTCCTGGGCAGAGCAGCGCATGCGGGAGGCAGATGCACTGCTTCTGGTTTCTTCTGGCCCCGGGCCTCCCTGCACCCAAGGAGAAGGACCTCAGGAGCATCCGGGGACACATGGAGAGAGTAGCAGGAAGTCTGGCCCAGACCCAGCCAGGGCTTCAGTGGGACGTGCTGCTCATAGGCTGCCCCTTGCATTCCCAGATCTTCTTCTTGGAGACCAGAGTCCCCCTACCTACCCCATAGAAAATTGGCCATGGCCCCGTGGAATCACAAATAGAAGAGGAGAAAAAGAAAAACCAAGCACACACGCAAGACCCTTCGCTTCGTCGGCAGCCATGCATCTCCAGGCCCCCAGCACAGGGCCGGCAGGACAGACAGCAGTTCGGCGGGAAAGACGTGTGCACACCGCAGCCCGGTGAGGAGAGACTGGTGTGCACGTGACCACAGCTGCCCAGAGGGACACACTCTGCACAGCCCAGAGACAGGGCAAAAGCGCAAAGGAGTCTCCATCTGGGCCGTGATGGAGGGAGCCTGTGACACAGCACGGTGCCGTGGGCACTGCGCTCTGAGCAGGAGCCGCGGTGAGAGCTGCACCCGTGGGTGGCAGGGGCCACGTCTTGTTCTGCACTCTGGAGCTTGGATCATACCTGGAGCAGGGAGAGGTTTCAGAGAACTGCCTGGAGGGCTACTAGGTGCAAGGCAATGGCCCAGCGAGCTGTTGCATAGAGACCTCACCCCACAGGGGAGCAATGATGAAGAGCTGCAGTGAGTCCACAAACTCCTCCTCCTCTTATTTCTCAGTTGCTTCATGTTTGTGGTGACCGGGCCACCTTCCTTGCCTTTGTCCCTCCCTCTGAATCCCAGTTGGAAAATTCAGCTACCGGGCAGTTTCTTGGCCCAGACAGGATGAAATCGTAGCAAGTTCGAGGAAAGGGGTCTTCTGATGACAGGCTATGGGACAAGCGAGGGGCTGCTCAGGAGGCTCCTACCGTGCCCGGGATCCCCACATCCACCCACTTCTGGCCACCTGGGACCACGGCCTCCACCAGCAGTGTCGAAGCAGAGGCTCTACTCTCCTCGGACTGACACTCTGGTTGGGGGCGGTGGAGTTACATTTTACTTTATCGAATATTACATGCTTTCCCGAAATTATATGGCTTATTGGGGATCTTTAACCTTGTCTGATTCACAGGCTAACACTTCCTCCAAACAAGCAAATGAAAAGGATTTGAGGTGGACTCTCTGGAATATTTTAGGGGGTTTTCCTTTCTAAAGAAGGAACCAATTTGCAAAAGGAAAGTAGTATCTGCACCTGCCCCCTACAACCTTTAGCCAAAAGCACTGAATAATACAAAACAGTTTCACCTTTCGGCAACGTGTAAGTATCTTGTCTGGCGTACGTTTACTTCTGGCAGGAATTTAATTGGTGTGTTTGATTATAAAGTCACACGCATTGCTGTGTGACCTCCGGAAACTGCACCGGCCTTTAGTTTGGTTGGGGACGGGTGTTTTCAGAGAGACCATTGGGAGCGTGTGGGGTGGGGACTCACGGAAGTCATTTGAAGACAGGAAAACATGGGCCACGTCTGGTCTAGAGACACTGTGGCAAGGAATTTGGTGTAAGGAATTATGCCTTTCTGCCAAAGCGTAAGCATTGTTTTTAAAGGGATCCAGCCTAGGGAAAGGGGAAGCTTTTACTAGCAATAGAGAGGCTAGACCACACATCACGGTGAGTTCTAAGTCCCGTGGGAGGGCAGCTGTGCTGGAAAGCAGGAATGACGACAAATGGAACGGACGTTTTCCTACTTCCAGAGAAACTTCTAAGTTGTCTTGGAATGTTGCAACCTGGAAGATACCTCGGAGATCACCTGGACTACGCCCCATCATTGCATAAATGTGAAAAATTGGATTCAGCAGGGAGAAGTGACTTGCTCCAAAGCGCACAGATTGTTGGTGACAGAACTGTCACTAAAACTCAAGTCTTCTGAATTATTTACCTCCTCCGCGCCTGTTTCCTCGCCTGTGAAATGGAGATGGTGTCCCCCTCACTGCACCCTTGGCTCGGGTGCACCTGACACCCTGCTAGCTCCAGTTCCCCACACCTCCCCTCTTTGCCTGGAGGTGGGGGCTCTGTTTCAGAGGTGGGGGCACCAAGATGTGGTGACGGGTGTTTAGAAGGAAAAGAGCGGGTGGAGCCCAGCCTCCCAGGGCAAACCCTGTTTAGTCTCCTTCAGCCTCCCCCTCCTCCTCTTCCCCTTCCTCCTCTCCCCATCCTCCTCCTCCTCATCCCCCTCCTCCCCTCCTCCCCCTCCCTCTCCTCTCCCCTCCCCCTCCTCCTCCCCCCTCCCCCCACCCCCTCCTCCTCCTCTTCCTCCCCTTCCCCTCCTTCTCCTCGACTCCTGACTCCAGGAGAGTCACCTATGGTCAGAGACGGGCTACTGCACCAGAGGGTGGGGCTCCTGCGGACAGGGACAGGAAGGAGATCTGAAGGTGCTCAAGAGGCAAGGGCGGAGTCAGGAATGGCTGTCTGCAAAGGGGAGCCCAGCGGTACCCCTGAAAGGCAGTGAGCACCATGTGAGAGCAGGCACTTTACCCAAGGCCAGCAAAGCACCGCTGGAGGGCCTGCCCTGCCACAGCCCCGTGTGGTCTGTGGCTCTTTAATTCTACAACTACACGGAGGGCCAGTAGTTGCAATTGGGACTATGTGGCCACAAAACCATAAGCATTTGTCATCTGGCCCTTTACAGAAAAAGTTTGCTGACCCGAGTCAAGGTGCTGCCGCTTTCTGCCTGGGTGACCTCGGTCAAGGCACTTTTTATCCCTGGCCCCCACGCCTGCATATGTGCCCACAGATGGGCTTGCTCTGAGAACTCCTTAACCTCCTGTATGTGGGAGCGCCCAGTCTGAGGAGGGGCTGAGCTGCTTAGCCAACGGTGGTTGCCAGTCCCTGCGAAGGGAGCCAGGGATGGCGGCCTGGTTGGTCCCTGAGGCTGCTGGCGTGTCAGGAGGCCAGCTGCCGGGCAGGATAAAATCTCCCTCTTCCCAGAGGGTGATTCACAAACTGATGTTTCTTTTTTCTCTTTTTTTTTTCCCTCCCAGATACTGGCTGACCAACAAGGTCCACATCAAAAGACCCACCACCGGCCTGCTGATGTACACCCTGGCCACTCGGTTTTGCAACCAGATCTACCTCTATGGTTTCTGGCCCTTTCCGCTCGATCAGAACCAGAACCCCGTCAAATACCACTACTACGACAGCCTCAAGTACGGCTACACCTCCCAGGCCAGCCCCCACACCATGCCCTTGGAGTTCAAGGCCCTCAAGAGCCTGCACGAGCAGGGGGCTCTGAAACTGACTGTCGGCCAGTGCGACGGGGCCACGTAAGGTGGTCGCCCCGCGGGACTCAGTGGCTCACATTTCCTGCCAGCTACACCACAGGCAGATGGGAGTCGGGGTGGCACAAGCAATAGAAAAAGCAGGCTAGTGGTTTTCTTTGTTAAAGTGTAAAACAGTGACCAGAATATATATATCTATACCTGCATATATATATTGACCTGAGTATTTATAACTGTGTGGTGTTCATCTAGCATTAGGCAGATAAGCCACAAGAAGAAGGTGTGGAGAACCCACCTGAACCAGACTGAGACTCAGTCCATCTTTGGGGGCCGAAGGACTTGACGTGAAAAGAAGCTAGTCCCAAGACTTTGGATGAAAAACTGCCTCCTGGGTTGGAGGGATCTTTGGGCTCACGGATGAGTGGAGAGCCACCTGTTGTCAGCTGCCCCGAGCCTCTGGGATATACGGATTCTGGGTGAGCCAAGGCCCAGAAGGGACACTTGACCCAGCCTAAGGCGGGTGCTGTTCACAGAGGAGAGGGAGTTTAGGGAGTTCAACCGGGCAAAGGAGCACAATGAAACCAAGCGGCAGAGGCCGCAGGAGAGTTGAGGGCCTTGTCTGACTGCCCAAGGGACAGACCGTGGTGTCATGTCTAGACAGGCCTCCACAGCCACGGAGAGAAGGCTAGAGGAGACACGATGGACAGTCCGTGTTCTGGCTTAGCAAGAGCCACCGAGAACTTTGGGTGAAACAGGAAGATGGCACTACAAGGTGGGGCGTTGCAAATCATGTTTTTGAAAAAAACCAAGACCTTCTGCTAAGGGTTCGCTCCACCCTAGAATGGGGCAGAGGTGTGTCCAAAATGCGGTGGTTGTGTTGTTGGGTGTTCTTTAAAGTGACTTCAGTCTGTCGAGGAGGAAGAGGCCCTGGGATTTCACCCTCCACGTCAGTCTCCCTCTCACCCTGTTAGAATGTTGTCATGTGGGGGACACTACTGTCCTCCTCTGCCACCAGGGAGGCCACAGCAAGAGCTTGAAAGGGTACCCTCGAGATAAATGTCATCCTTCTTGAAATATACATGATTGCCTTTCTGGGTGCTTCCCAGAGCTCCAGAGCGTGAGACCTGAAAGAATGTTAAGCATCTAGCTCCATGTCTCTGCAACCACTCTCTTTGTGGGGCCTCAGCAGCCGGACTGCTGTGTCAATGTCACTTTCTTGTCACCTTGCTATCCTGATGGTCACACTAGCCCACACCGAGCTCCAACTCTGCAGGGAGAGGTTCCAATGTCCACCTCACCCCCATCTTCCCACATGGGCACTGATTTTAGAATTTTGCAAAATCCTTTTTCTTCCCCTATTAAGGTTAATGTTTAAGACTTAAAAAAATAATAATAATAAAACCCCAAAGCCAAATGCAGTTCCAAATACTGGACATAATCTGCTGGGGAAATCTGGGCTCAAAGCCTATAACTTAGAGGCTGGACTCATGGGTCACACCAGAGAAGCCGTAGCCAGCTCGATGTGTTAGATGTGTCCATCGCCTGATAAATAGCAGTGTTTAGAACGTGTTTGAAAGATAAGTTAAAAACCACTATCTTGAAGGTGAAGAGAGTTAAGAGAAGTAATCAAGATCTGCTACTAAGCATACGAGGCTGGACATAATTAATCAACGGCAATTCAGAACACAACATTGACGCTAAATTAAGGGCTGACGGGAAACCCGTGGAGGAGGCGGAAGGGGACCCAGAACCATTAACCACACGCGACACTCCTGCCCAAAACCATGGCGACCACACATCTCTGCCTTTTCCTTGCTGTTGCTTGAAGTCTGAGATCTGGGATTTGCATTATAGAATGAATATTTAAAAGAGCAAACAGCCCTAACAGCCTCCGTGGGAACGGAGTGTTTGCAGACTCCTCACAAGCAGCGGAAATAACGAGCGTCATATTTTACCCATCTCCAGAGTCTTTCATCTTGACGATGTCAAAGGTCCTAGAAGACGTTTAATTGCTAACGCTTGCAGTGCCCTGGGGAGCAGGTTGGATTTCTAGCAGGGACTTGTTGGATTAGCCAAGGCCTTGGATTCCAGAAGGTCCCAAGGGGAGTCCTGAGGGGATCCCAGATGTCAGGTTCTGGAGTCAGCCCCCAGCTCCGTCCAGCTGGACAGCACCCCACTGGGGGAGTAAAGGGCCAGAACTCTTCAGAGAACCAGAACATGCCTTTCTCTCTGTCCTGTCTTAGCCTCTGGTCCTTAAACTGAAACCGATGGGAGCTGGAGTGGAAGGAGCCCTTGGGACCTGCCTCGGGCTCTCTCTGGAGGCCCCAGGACCATCCTCACATGCAGTTTTGCCCAACTCAGCTTGAGTCCCGCACTGCAACATGCCTTGGCCACAATGGCCGGAGCTCCTGGGGCCTTGGCTCTCCCTGGCTTGCATCCTGCTCCATCTGGGCAGCACAGTTGGGAGGCCGCCTGGCCTTTCCTGCCTCTTACAGTCTCTGCTGTGGGCCAGCTGGCCTTGGGTGGCCCCGGGGAGTCACCCTGGTCCAATGCCTTGTAGCTACAGCAGTCATGTTCCGTCAGCCTCAGCCCAGGGGGCGCCGTCCAAAATGAGGACATCCCCTCAAAATCTCTCACTCTCACTCCTCCCCCTTCATCTGCTTCCCCACGTTTCAGAGGAAGCATCATTCCCCCCCAACCCCCCAGTTATATTTCCTCTCACAGGCTCAGCCTCTCTGCCACTACCCTGCCTCCTCCCCCACCAGCCTCTACCCATCCTGGCTCCCTTGACTTCTGCCCTCACCTTCTGTCACCTCCAGACCTGGGAAGGGTCCCCAGCACCTCCCGCTGCGACTGCCCTTACTTTCTGCCACCCCTCAGCTCCTGACCCTGCAGGGAGCCGAGGCCCGGGGTCTCTCCCTGAGCTCTGCGCCTGGCCTGGCTCTCCAACCACCCTCCTGGAGGCTCCCCGGCCCCTCGGCACCCAGGACACCACGTTCCCACGGTTGCTCTCCTCCCTTCCCGACCCCTCTTGGCCGTGTATTTATTTATATATTTATTTATGTATTTATGATTTATTTATGGACACCCCCTACCTTGATCTAAAAAGGAGTCGAGGCAGATCCAAGCATTCCTTCCCTCTCCTCTCCTTGCCCCACAACGTGGACATGCCTCACTGGCGTCGGCGTCCTCTCCTCGGTCCCACGACACTGTCCATCAGCAAGCTCGCGCCTGCCTCCCCCCTTCGCAGCCCAGCCCTCTCCCGAGCCCCAGGCTGGGATGGCACCTGCTCGGACACTCGCCCTGTCTTTCCTGGCGGCAACACCGTAAGCTCAGCACCTCTGAAGCCAAGTGGATCATCTCTGCCTCCCTCTCCCCTACGATCCCTCCTTTGTCCCTCGACCACCCAGGCTGAGACCCTGACGTCATCTCAACTCCTCTCCCACGGACTCCCATGCTACTCCTCCCCACTAGCACTAACCTTGCTGCTCTTTTCTTGCTGGCCTCTTGGCCAGTGGACAGCAGTCCCCTCTCCCGGGCTTCCCCCGTGCACGTGGATGCATCCTCCAGCCATCCTGAGCATGCACGGCGATTTGCATCTGCAGCCACTCACAAACCTTCCAAAGTTCCCCTGACCCATGAACAAGCGTACGATTCTTCACCCTGACATTACAGACCATCTGAGGAGGCCTCATTCTTCCTTTACACCCTACGCCCAGTCCATCGGGAATAGCTGTTCCTGGAAGGGGCGCCTGTACTTCCCTGTCTGTGCCTTTGGTCTTGTTGTTCTCGTCCCCTGGAATGCCCACTTTTGTTCCCTTCAAGGCCCACGCAGAGACCACGTCCTTCATGAAGCTCTCCCCGACCTACCAACCGCTGGGATCTCTCCCTCTGCTGAACCACCGTAGCACTTTATTTGTACCTTTCTCATGGCACTTACCATATTCTGCCTTGTATTATAGTTATTCGTGCACTTGTCCTAGGACCGTTCTTAGACTGTAAGCTCGCCGAGGGCAGGGACTGTGTTTTGTTCATCTGTATCCATCACTGCACTAGGCGTGGTGCATAGCACACAGCAGTTGCTCAATAAATGTTTGTTGGATTAAATCCTAATGCCTGTAGAGGGCTTTATAGTTAATGAAGTCGTTTTGCATTCATAATGTCACAAGAACCTACAAAACATCATGTGGGTTGGGTCAAAGCAGGAAACATCGTCCCCATTGTATAGGTCTTAAAACTGAGTCACAAACCTGCAGAAAGCCTCGAAGTCACTGGTAGAATTTTCACCCAGGTCTGCTCATCCTCACTCCAGGGCTTTTTCTGTTCGTTGTTGTGGTTGGTGGCTGTAAACTGGAAGGTGACCCTAAGCCTGGTGCCGCAGGGCTGGACGCAGAGACTGGGCAAACCTCAGCATGAATCCCAGCACATGCATGTGCCCGTCAACACAGGCAAAAATTCGCTCCTTCCTGGGGGGCCGGGGGGGAACAAAAGCCATCTGGGTTTTATCAGGCCTGGGGAGAGGAGCGATAGGGCCTCATCAGTCATTCCCACTGCTGTTGTCGCAGGGTAAGGAACCATCGGTCCAGATGGCAGAGAGACCAGCAGCTCCAAGGGGCTGCTGTTTGATAAATTTCTTCATGCCTAATTAAGGTTCCCCTTCCAGAATGAACAGAGCAGGGATGTTTATTGATGCCAGTCAGACGGGACTCCAGACGTGCGTACTGCCTCGTGAACGCCCTAATGGTGTCCCCAACGACACCGGCAGCCTGCCCCAGCCCGCCATCTCTCACCAACACCGCCCGCCATGTGCCATCTCCTCCCATCATCGTCCCATTCCTGGCTTCTTCTCCCCAGGGCTCTCCTCTTGGCACCAGCCAAAAGCAGGGCGAGCCAGAGAGCCGAATGGCAGCTTTCTGCTCAAGTCCCTGAACCCGGACACTGAGCCATGCTGTCGATGGCAGGAAGGGACGGAATCGGGAGCTCTATGGCACCCCTAGCGGCCAAACACAAACAGGCTTCTGCTCTGGTGGTACAACAATGGGAAGTTTCCATGGTTACTGTCTAGAAGCAATATTTTAGTTGTTTGGGGGCTTTATGATGGGGGTAGTTTAATTTCTATCCTTAGCAGTCCCAGGGGTGGGGCAATTCCATGCACAGTGCATAGAACCTGGATCCAGCCCCAGATCATAGTTTGTCTAGAATCATCCTGGTTGTCTGCAGCCAAAGCCCAAAGAGCCACCCAATGAGAACGCCAAAGATCCCTTGTGCCTTTCTCAGTCTTCCTCACCCCCTCCTCGGCCATCCCACCTTCCCCCTGAACCTGGGGTCGGAAATGGGGCTCCCAGGGGGTTCCAAGAACTAGGTCAAGAAAGACCTCAAATGCTCCAGCCACGACAACATTTTGAAATGTCAAAGTGGCCTCTCCAGAACTGACCCGGCACCAGCTGGGAGCAGCCAATCCTCAAGAACTAATATAAAATGAGGCCAGACTGCCAAGAAGTGGGGAAACTGCCATGTACCCATGTAGACCCCAGCAGGACAAGTCCATCCGGCTGCAGGAAGAACACAGACTTGCAGGCATCGTACCAAGGTGAGCTAAGTGGGGTTGGCTGCAGGAAACACCCCTTTAATTTAGTTCTGAGAGCCTTCATCTTCTAAAACGAGACTGTTACTGCTATAGCTTCTACAGAAAGCCAGGGGAGGGTGACCCGCCCATCAGAACCAGAAGTGCTTAAGGGAAGTGGGACACTGCAGGGAGACCACTCTGGAGCGAGCTGTTGTGCTAACGACAGCAGCTAGGGTTGCGCTCTCCCATCCCAGCGGCCAGGGTGTCGAGAATGTAACTCGCTGTAATGACAAGGGTGGGACGGGTTGCTTGGCTGTGTCTTGCACTCTGGGCAAGAGCTCTGGGATGAACGCCAGATGATCTGGACGCCTGCCACTCAGGAACCTCGGCGACACGGATGCGGCTGCACAGCTCTGGTGTTTTCCCATCTGTAAGATGGAGAAGACGCCTACCTACCTCCTTTACAGAGTTATTGCGAAGATGCAAAAATAGGATGGGGCAGGTAGAGAAATTGGGCTGGGGGCAGCGGGGAGGCTCAGTGCTCTGGAGCAAATGAAATGTGCGCAGCTGTGAGTGTTCAGGATTCTGCCAGTCCAACATCAGATCGAGTCATTGCCCTGCTTAAACCCATCCGTGGCTTTCCTTCACCCTTGCAGGAAGATTCTGAGCCTCTTACCATGGCTTATGAAGTCTTGAACGGTCCTCCCTCTGGGTCACTGTTATTCTGGCCTCAGGGCCTTTGCACTTGCTGCTCCCTCTGCCTGGAAAGCTGCTTCCCAGCTCCTTGCATAGGCCTCCTCCTCATCTTTCAAGCTTCAAATTGAATGTCACCCCCTGGGGAGTCCGTTTCTGGTCTCCGTCAGCTAATTACTTTCTGTTACATACCACATTATCCTGCTAGGTGGTCTTCATAAACTATCTACATTATCGCATTTATTTTGCAGTTCTCAGCCCCACGCAGCTTTATAAAAGATCCCAAATGCTCAGTCCACACTCCAGACACGTGTAATCAACATCTCTGGAAGCTTATCACGGGCCTCCTCCTAGCACACAACCAGGATTGAGAAATGCTGACATACTTGCTCGCTTGTTTAGCATCCGCTTGCCCTTCTAGGATATTCCAGGGGAACTTGTTTTCCACAAGGGTCACCTGTGCCCTGGGTGGTGGAAGTGGCCGTCCTCCAAGGTAATTGTTAATGAATCTGTCTGGGGTGCTGGCAGTAGGCTGGCAATATGACCACAACCCCAGCACTCTCGATAGGCACAGGCTGGCTTTGAATGTCCCACAGGTGGCACTTTTTCCCTTGTGGCTGCAGGTAGATGTCCGGTGCTTATACCCCTTTAGCTGAGCTGGTGGGGGCAGTTTTTCCAATTGGACCCACTCGGAGAACTTCACGACTCTCGCCTTACACAGGAGGCTCCTTCCTGGCCCCGGGTGGACATGAGAACCCCACCCCCACCCCGAAGACCTTAACTGGTTCAGCTGCACATTGGAACCACTGGGGGGGGTACTTTAAAAGCCCCTGAAACCTGGGGGTTTTGATGCCATTGGTCTGGGGTGTGGCCCAGGTATCTCTAGAAGCTCCCCAGGTGGCACCAGGTACAGCTCTGCGGGGAACCCAGGCCTGGTGTCTAAAACCCCACAACCTCTTCCGTGGCAGCTCCTCTCGGGCCCCTGGTTTAAATGAAGTCTTTCTTTTGTCTCTGGCTTCTGAGGTTCCCCTTCCTTGATTTCGAGCCCACGTCTATTTTATCTGATGGGTTACATTGCTACTGCTGCCGTGTCACTCACACCCAGGACTCGGCACTGCTGCAAGCCTGCAGCAGGAGGAAAAGCCTGTCCACCACGTCGCCTGCCTCCCCACGCAGCCTCCGTGGGGACAGGGCCTTGTCTGGCGTGTTCACGGAGGGGTCCCCACCTGCTAGAACTGTGCCCAGCACAGAGTAGGCACTTAATAAACTCCTAGCACATCCACAAAAGAATGAGTGTGGACTATGCAGACATGTGAGTGCTCCTCACCAATCCCAGAATGAGAGGGAGTCCCACTTAATGGGATGGAGCAGGGGTCGCCCCCACTTGCTCGGCTAGGCCATGCCACCCGGCCCCCGCATGCGACATTTCCGTAACGCTTATCCATACAATAACCACCCTGTGTGTGCTGCTGCTTCCGTCTTGCAGATTAGACAACCAAGGACCTCAGAGGTTAAAGACTCATTTAAGATGCCAAAGTGTGAATGGGTGGGTGGTTTCATGCCAAAGCCAACACCGTTCACACCAGCCCATGCCAAAAGCCCCTGAAGGCCACTGAATTCTGTCAACCCTCAGCCATGTTGTCATAGTGTCATCCTGCCCGCGGGACGGAAGGACGTGGAAGGACGGACAGAACCCTCCCCCTACTGCTGGGACCCTCTACAGGCCACTGCTCTCCCCTGGCGCCTGCCATTGGCGGAGCTGATACAGACCCAGACACACCTGTGGCCAAGGGCCATTCTGACCGGTCAGGTCCCCTCTGGGTGAGGAAACACTTTGCATATGGCCCCCGCTCCCAGACCCTCCAGGCAAGAGACCACTGGGCGTTGGGACAACTGGGCAGGACACCAGAGCCTCCCTGCCCTGGTGCTCTCGTGGCAGCCCCTCCTGGAGAAGGGACCGGCTTTCCTCTTTCCTGTTTTCCATGGACGTATCCTTGACCCAAAGCAGACATTCTGCATAGCTCATGCAAGTGCAGATTGCAAATCCACCAGTGGACACATCGAGTGGCACAAAGAGAGGCATCTTACCAGGACTGGTGACAGGCAAGTGATCACCTTGAATAGTCTCTGTTCAAAGCACATTGAATAGATGCTTCACGTGGACTAACTCAGTGCTCACAGCCA
Source organism: Mirza zaza (assembly GCA_008750895.1). NCBI lineage: Eukaryota > Metazoa > Chordata > Mammalia > Primates > Cheirogaleidae > Mirza > Mirza zaza. The sequence continues at coordinate 20,810 of VSMD01048516.1, forward strand.
CCCACTGGAGGGAGATGTTGTTATTATGCCCACTCCATAGAAGAGGAAACTGAGGAAAAGAGGTTGATTAACTTGCCCAAGCTAGGAAGTGGTTGAGCTGGGATCTAAACCCAAGCCCCCAGTCCCCAGAGTGGCGCAGAAAGTGTACCCCCAAGGCTCTGGGGGCTGCATGAGTGGCCAGTGAGCGAGCCAGCCAGGTCCCACAGCAGGCTCGGCCCTCCTCACCCCTGCTGTCACCCCCATGCTCAACCCCCATGCCCAGACAGTGGCCCTCACCCCCACTGTCACCCCCATGCTCATCAGTGCAGTGCCAGGGACAGGCTCTGTCTGCACAGCCCTGGCCCGTGGCTGCCGCCGCCGCCTTTGCAGCTGGGCAGGGAAGCTGCCCCTGCTCCTCTGCCCGCCCCGGCCCACATGGCCCCAAGTCTGGGGATGAGATGGGGGCGGCCAAACCACAGGCCGCTGGGAACAGAGGCCAGCCTGGGAGTGAGAAGTGAAACCAGCAAAGCAGAGGACGGAGCAAATGAACCCAGCAGGCTGTGAAAGGGCAGGCGATCGTCCTTGAACACTGCAAGACGCTACCGGCTGTCCTGGTCAGGAGCTCTGCTCCAGTAGCCTGCCTTGAAATTAGGGGTTTGCACCAGGCTGGGTTACAGCAGAGAAGGGGCCCCCAGCCCTTTTTTGCTGCATCAGGGAAACCAGGGGACCTCCGTTGGCCCAGGCCCAGGCCCTGCCCCTGCCTCCTTGCTTCCTATCCGAGCAGCGTCCCTCCAGCCACTCACCTCCTGCCTCTGTTTCCTCATCAGGAAACTGGGAGTAGGAAAATCTGCCTGGCTCAGTAGCTCTTGTGATTAAACCAGACAAGGAGCATCAAGCTCTTCACTCACTGTAGCATTAGATGGTGACAACTCACTTCCTTCCCCTCTGGGCCACTGCCTCAGGCCAAGGGGGCAAAAACTCGTTAGTGGTGAGTTCTGCCCATCCCCTTCCTGGCTCAGCCTGCCTTCTTCACTGGTGTTGAAGCAAGTGGGTAAGGCCTGGCATGCAGTAGGTGCCGAATAATGAATGAATGCGTGTTGAATGAATGAATGAATGAATAAATGCTTCCCAGTTTCCTGAAATCATTCCTCTCTGGCTACTCAACAGGTGGGTTCGGTTTTCATGTCTGAACAAGATGGGTACGTTACTCTGCCTCCCTCTACCTGAGAGCTACAGTGACGTGGCCTGATTATAGGACGGGGGATGAAGACAGAACATAAAATAACGACATAGGTGCATAAGGACGTGCCAATGACTCGAGTGACCAATGCACCGGTCGCTTTATTTTTATACCCCCCAGACCCAAGGTTAGTTCTTTGTACATGAGCAACTGAGCAGAGCAGCGATATCAGTCAATTCCGAAGTTGTGTCACAAGAGAACAATGGTCTCATGTTCTCAGACCTCTAACGGTTACTAAAGTTAAGGTGCTCAAAAGCCAAGGCCGAGATAGGCAACATAAAACAATGCAGCCATTTGAAGTGCTTCTTGGTCTCAATCCCAGGCGGGGTGGCGGCTCCTCCCTGGCCCCCACCGTTGTGCCTGTCTTAGGTCGCCCCCCCCATGGGGAGTCTTACCTGTCATTAACTACCAACCATCAATCAGGGGCCAGTTCTTGGGAGAGTTCTTCTTGTTCTTGTTCTCATGGCCTCCAGATTCCCACCATGGGGACCCTCCGTGTGGGAGTTGGGAGCATTTGCTTATGTGCAACAACCCAAGCCTCTTATCAAGTCACAAGGCAGCAACCGTGTCTGAAGAAAATGCTGACTACTGCTGCGTCAGGTAGCACACGTACATTACAGGCTGTAGTGTTATGCCTTATACTAATCATTATTAGTATAAGGCATAACACCAGAATCAGCCCCCAACATTACAGTTAGGATCTTAGTGATGTAACAGACAACACCCCAAATTTGCTGTCAGCACCCCTGAGTTCTCACCCCATTGCATACCACATGAAGTACTTTTTTGCAAATAGCTTTGTGTTCCTGCAACACCCCAAGTCAAACAGCGATCGCACTCACCTTCCAGTTGCTGAGTGTCTTCCCTGGGCCAGCCACTGCACTGAGCACTTGGACTAGGCTGTCTCATTTCCCCACCAGCTCTCTGAGGTCGGTGTTATTTATCCCCATTTTATGGGTAAGAGACAAGGCCCATGGCTTGTCACATAGCTAGTAAGTGGCGGAGCTGGAATCAAACTCAGGTCAAACATTCCTCTTATGAATCTCTGCCTCCCTGATCTACACAGCAATCGAAGTCCATTCATTTATTCTTTCATTCATCTCTGTCTTAGCTCAGACTGCTACAATAAATATACTGTAGACTGGGTGGTTTTGGTTTTTTTTTCTCTCTCTCTTTTTTTTTTTTTTTTTTTTTTGAGACAGAGTCTCACTCTGTTGCCTGGGCTAGAGTGCCATGGAGTCAGCCTAACTCACAGCAACCTCAAACCCCTGGGCTCAAGCAATCCTTCTGCCTTGCCCTCCAGAGTAGCTGGGACTACAGGCATGCGCCACCATGCCTGGCTAATTTTTTCCATATATTTTTAATTGTCCAATTAATTTCTTTCTATTTTTAGTAGAGATGGGGTCTCTCTCTTGCTCAGGCTGGTTTCGAACTCCTGACTTTGAGCCATCCTCCTGCCTCGGCCTCCCAGAGTGCTAGCATTACAGGTGTGAGCTACCACACCTGGCCGACTGGGTGGATTAAACCACAAACATTTATTTCTCACAGTTCTGGAGTCTGGAAAGTCCAAGATCAAGGGGCCCACTTCCCAGTTTGCAGATGGCCATCTCCTTGCCGTAGCCTCACACGGCAGGGAGCAGAGAGACAGGCAAACTCTCAGTCTCTTTCCTTAAGTGCACCAATCGCACTTGAGAAGGCTCCACCCTCATTACCTAACCACATCCCAAAGTCCCCACCTCCTAATACTATCACACTGGGGGCTTGGATTTCAACATATGAATTGGAGGGGACAGGAACATTCAGTCCATGGAAATCTCTTTACCTGTTCATTTAAGAAGCATCAGGGAGGAACCAGACTCAGTGACTTACTCCTGTGGTCCCACCTACTTGGGAGGCTAAGGGGGGAGGATCACTTAAGCCCAGGAGTTGGAGGCTGCAGTGAGCTATGGTGATGCCACTGCACACCAGCCTGGGTGGCAGAGCGAGACTCCATCTCGGGAGGGGAGGGGAGGGGAGGGGAGGGGAGGATAGGATCAGAGAGCACCCAGTAGATGTCATGGCACATGAATACCCTATCCTTGCTCCTGTGGCTCACAGCCCATTGGTGGGAGTGCAGGACAGATGTATGACCGGCGCTGTGAGGCTGCTGTAGAGGAGGAGGAAGCATTTGAGTTCCTCAACTTGCCCATCCTCTCCATGATGATCTTTGCTACGGAGGGGAAGCAAGCTTTGAAGGAAGCCCTAGGAACTGAATTCACGTGCCTGGGAAGATGGCTCTCCCTTCCTCAACAGACACATGGACCACAAAGGGAGAGCGAAGGCTCGGATGCTCTGGCCCTCATACGCCCACCCCTAAAGCTTGGCACCCTTCTGGCTTTGGGGCTGTGGGGTGTAGCACACATGCACAGTACACACCCTGCACCAGTCAGCCACCCAGTAGATCTCACCAACAAGAATGGGGCAAGAGGAGGACTTCACATGTATGCCAAAAAACGTCAGCTTCCATTCATTCACCCAACTTCGCAGGCACCACGGATAGGCAGCAGTGAAACAGGCCCTGACTGGGCACTGTGGGGCACACGGCCCCCGCCTTGTAAAGCTCAAGTCTAAGGGAAGGACGGTTATGCAACCAATGGTGGAATGAAACAAAGGCGAAAATGCCAATCCATGCAACTGGGGGAGCTAGAGAAGGATTCGCAGAGGAGATGACAGATGAGCTGGGTCTTGAAGAATGAGTGGGTCTTGAGAGTTGGATGTCAAGTCTCTGGACACCCCTCTGGGAAGGTTCTGTCCTCCTTGATGGCAGCAAGGGACAGGGGAAGTGCTCAAGCAGCTGGCTACCACATTGCTGCCAACCCCTGCCAACTTACAAAGGCCACCAAGGGAATAAGTTCCCCCCCACCTGTCCAGCCTCCCCTCGATGTCGTAATGCCGCCCCAGACGAGGCCACCCAGATTCTCAGGAGCCTTGATTTGTGGATCAAGGTCCCATCCATGCCAGAGAAGAAGGATAGCAGATGCCTGCCCAGTATGCACTGAGACCTGCAGTCTCTGCTTGTTCTCTTCCACTCAAGTCCACCCTCATGTCTGCATCCTCTTGGCACCTTCCCCCAAGGTATGGCTGGTGAGACCTCAGTGCTCCACTTCTAATCACAGTTTTCTTGGTTTGTTTATGGCTCTTTTCATTGAAATACCATTCGCTGAGCCAGCCTTTGAGGAAATGCCAGTTTCCCAGGATTGCTGACAACTGCACAGGCCATTGAGGTGCTCATCAGCTTTCTCCTGGTCTTCCTTTGGGAGGATGGAAGTTTCTAGCCAACCTCCAATGGGAGTCAAACTAGGCAGAAAGTAGTGTCTTTTTCAAAGATCACTGAGCTGGTAAACAGGACCCTGCACCGTCTCTGACCACAGCAAGAAGGGGGGATGGGGCTCTCAGTGTACTCTTGGCCAGTCCCTCTGCTCCACCTGGTCAAGTCCACCTGTGCTCTTGGATCTTCTCACCTGTGGCCATGCTCTGTGGCTCCTGCCCCTTAATCTCACTACTTTTCTCCTTGTCCTTACTGAATGGGACCCACTTTCTTGATTTGCTTAACACTTTTAATTCTATCAACATAACAGAATTATATCCACACATATATAAGGGCATTATTCCATCACAAAACCCTTAAGTATTATCTAAACAAATACATGTCCATTATTTATCTTAATATACGTGCTTCCTCTAAAACAATAGATTATCTCATCAAATCTACCCAACAGTAAAAAGAAAAAGTTGGTATTAGAGGGAGAAGTATCCCTAAGCCATCACCTATAGTCTGGCATGGGAATTCAAGATTGCAAATAAAAGACACATAAAAGTCAGGGCCCAAGCTGTGGCATGGTGGCTTGTACCTGTAGTCCCAGCTACTTGGGAGGCTGAGGTGGGAGGATTGCTTGAGGCCAGGAGTTCAAGATCAGCCTGGGAGACATAGTGAGACCCTGTATCTTAAAAGAAAAAATCAGGCAGAGCCCAGCTCAGAAACCACAAGTTTGTGTCAAAGACAGAGATGTCTCTATCTCTGACTGTGTCCAAGACGGCCCTCCTTTCTTTCTGGACTCTGAGTCTGCTCCTTCTCCTTTCCTCAGCCACGGGCTCACCATGCCCAGCCTCCAGATGCAGTATGTCCATTTACCTTCTCCTGGGCTCACCTTGCTGTGACCTCTGCTAGCTCATGCCTGCTCGTGACCCTTCTCTTCCATTTGACCCAGCACACTGAGTGGACCCCAGAGCAATCAACCTCTGGCTCTTGTCAGTGTGTCTCCAAAGAAATCTCTCCTGGTGCAGCCCAGGTGGGTGAAGGCAGGAATTTCCTGGGCCCCACCCCTAGGCACTCCACCCCCAGCTGGGATTAGAGCAGGAGGGAACTGCATTCAGGCCCCACAAGAAGACAAAAGCTCAGATACAAGGAACTATCTCAACTGTACACAACACCGAAATTGCACCTCTCAACTCCAATCTGATTAGCCACCCATAGAAAATGGAAGAGACACATCCCTATTACTTGATGAAGTCCCTCTTCATATTTACTCCCTTATCTGGATTCATTTGGGGGGGGGAATATGATAAAGACTCAGAGTTTAAAACAAGGCTTTGACTTTTACCTAAAACCTGCATGGAAGAAGGAGGGGAAAGGAACCTTCGTAAGCAGAAGCAGATTGATGATCATACTGCTGAATGTATCAAAATCACAGGCTTTCTATTACACCAGGGTATGACCTAAGACCCTCTCTGAAAAGCGCACAGAAGGAGGAGCTTCATGCATCTCTGCAGATAAGGGAAGACAAATTGTATAATTTAGCAAACTCCATAAAGTCTAGTTGAATGGGACGTAGATAACATTCATTTAAAAGGGGTCAGAATGTTTGTCCAGAAAAGCATTAAAGAGCTATCATTTCATTGAGATTATAGGTTTCTTCCTGTCCCACAGGTTATATAGCTGCACTTCTGTCTATTACAGAGTAAATCTCTTTATTTCAATCATCTCTCTTCCACCAACAGCTTCATATGGATCAGGATTAGGAAGATTATTTTTCCATCTGGGTTACATTTTTCTTTGTTCAATTTATTCTGCTTGAGATCATTCTGCTGCCAAGAATCCCTTGTCCACTGGCAGGGAAAGATAAATAATTTTGAGATCTCACTTCTTAATCAGATTCCTATGATTTCCCATCCTCTTTTCCTCCAGGTCTCCTGGCTAAACCCGAGCCAAGTCTTCCCAATCCTCAAAGCAACCCCAGTTGTTCCAACTGAAGCCCCCAGAGTCTACCTTTCATTTCAGATGTTCCTCTTTCTTAGTAAGAAAATGTAAGACTCTTCATTCTCACCTTTTTTTGTTGTTGTTTTTGTTGTATTATTAAAACTCAGATATGTTGATAAGATTCAGCCAGGAAAACAGAAACTTCTGTAGGTATTTCGAATAGGAAAGGATTTAATGCAGGGAATTAGAGGCTTACAACACTGTTGGATGCTCTAGGAGAATAAAAGTCAGGGAAAATCACCACTAGCTTTCAGGAAATTAGAAAGTACAGGGGTTTCAGGAAATTGCCACTAGTGACCTGTGTCTTCCACTGCCCCAAAGAGGATAAACTGAAGCAGGAGGGCCTGTAAGCTACTGCAAAACCTCATGTCTACTGTCTCCTGAAGCCCATGTGATTGTCAACCATGTTGTAGGAGCAATGATGACTTCCGTTTTTCTTCTACTTTCCAAATCACATGTGAGTGCCTCCCATTGTGGAATCTAAATTAGAATCTAGCTGGAAAGGGATACCAGGAAATGTGGTTTCCAAAATTCCAACTGCACAAATGCAGCAAAGAGCTTCGAAGGGAGTGGGGACAAATGTTAGTTTCCTAAATCCAGTACATTGAGCGTCCACAATTCTCTAAGCACTACGTTAGCAGCTTTATATACATTATCCACACATTTTTCACATGAAGAAATGGAGCTCAGACTTACCAGGTAATCTGTCCAAGGACGTACAACCAACCAGTGATCACCGGTCTGATTTCCAACCCCAGGCTCTTTCCACAACGTTGTCCTGCTTCATACTTCAGTTTAGGACATAAACTTTTATAACCTATCATGTCCTTCCTGCAGTGCATCTCCAGAAATTTGCCAGGGACAAATTCCTCCCAATCTAGGGGCAGCAGTTTGGGTTCCCTAATTTCTTAGCATTCCCATCCAGCTGCTGTGCCTCCGCCTCTTGGGGTCTTCTTCCCTAGATGGCCTTGATGATGGCTGTCCATGTCTCCTGCAGCAGCTTCAGCCGATCCCTGGTTGTCTGGTGCTAAGAGCATGATTTTTTTGCCCACTCTCAACTTGGCATTGTTAATTTTCAAGCTATAATACAGTAGAGGAGTCCTGCCAAGCTCTACTCTGACTCCCTAGGTGCCTCTTTAGAAGGCCTGTGAATGGCCTCTGAAGTTCTGCTAGTCCAGTCTTTCAGGAAATAATAGGTCATTAACTATGAAGTGTCCAATTTTGAATCAAAAGTTTAGTTTGTTATATCTTAAACAGGAAGCGTACAATTAATCAAAGTATATGCCTAAACTATTGACACAGTTTTGCCATCCTAATGGTAGATTGTTTATGCCACCAGTGAAGCAACCTGGAGAACAAGTGGTGATGAAATCATGAAAGGCATTTTCCACAGCTTGATGAGAATTGAATATTTTTCCTTGCAACAAGTAGTCCAAGCCTGGAAGAACTGGTAGTGAGTTAGTGCAAGTTCTGGTGAATGCAGTGGATGACAGAGAGTTTCCAAGTCCAGCCTCTGTAGTTTGAGCAGCATTGTTTGTGTGACATGTGGTCAAGAGTTGTCTCACAAGAGGATTGGCCTGTCTCTAGTGAACAATCTCAGCTGCTTAATCACAAGCATCCTCATCATTTCATCCAGTTGGCTGCAGTAGACATCCGCTGTAATTGATTGACCAGGTTTCATGAAGCCATGGTGGATAATACCAGTGCTAGACCACCAAACAAACACCATTAGCATTTTTGAATGAATATTCAGTTTTAGACTGTGTTTCAGCATTTCCTCTTTACCCAACCATTATGCCAGACACTTGCAATTGTCAAAAGGAATCTATTTCTCATCACACATAACAATACGGTATAGAAATAGGTCACCTTTATGTCGTGACAGCAAAGAACAGCAAGCTTGAGATGATTTCTCTTTTGACATTCATGTAATTCATGTGGACCCCATCTATCCAGCTTCTTTACCTTGCCAATTCATTTCAAAGGGTCCAATATTGTTGAAATACTAACAAACCTTGCTGCTAATTCACTTACGACACAGCTTTCAGCTCATTATTATCCACTTTGGTCTCAGGTCACCCATGTGGCTCAGTTTCAAGATTAAAATCACCAGAATGGAACTTCTCAAAACATCAGCATACTGTGCAGTCATTAGCCACATCCTTCTCAAACACTTCTTTGATATTTTGACCTATCTGCACTGCATTGTTTCCACGATGGAACTCATACTAAAAAATAACACAAATTTTTTGACTTATCCATGGTTTCACAAAAATTGCTCTTAAAAAATTCAAGAGATAATCACAAGCCAAACCACGCATTTGAAAGACTGAGGATGTACCTTCACAATAAACACAGAACAAGAAGGGTCAAAGTGAAACGTCAGAGATATCGACTGTTAAATTTAGTACTTAAGGAAATCGGGCATTTCATACTTAAGAACCTACTACTACAGAATTCCCCAGGATCATTGTCAACTGTGTTGGCCACTGACATGCAGATCAGACTTCTCCTCTTTCTCAGGGACAATGGAGGCCTTTTGCTACAATACCATGAAAAGTCAAACTGGACAGAGAAGAGAAACTGAGAAGGAAGCTAGCGGTAGCTCTACAGATCCCTGAGCTGGGTTAGCAGGACCCTGCATTTTTTTCTTTGGTCTGGATGAAAATGACCTTTCTTTGACTCAAGGAACAGGGTCTCAGCACTTCATGATGTCATCAGTCAGGATCCCACTGAAGTTGCTATAATCTCAGGAGACTGGGTTTCCCATCCTGAAGCAAGGGTGTTATTCTTACTCACCTTGTCCACGGGCATGAAGGGTTTGTGATGAGATCCTATGGCACAACCATCCCCCCCAAGAGAAAGAGATGAATGACAGGAAAAATGCAACACTGCAAGTAGTGAGGTGCCTCACGATTTGTTCCCTCAGTTAAAAAGAAAAGGAGAAAAAGCTAACAGGAGGATCTATCCAGAATCCTAACAGGAGGATCTATCCAGAATCGTATCTGGAGGTGGGGGTAGAGGGAAACAGAAGAGCCCATTCTACAAAGTGGTGCCTTTTCAAAAATATTGAAAGTAATATAATTTGGCATGACAATCATTAAGACTGATGAAAAAATGTTAGAGGCAGCAAGGTGAAACATGTAACAACATAGTTAAGTGGTGGTGTTTTGTCAGTGCTTATAAGTTCATACCTAACAACATAGATGCCAACAGAACTCATCCTTGGGTTCACTTTCCCATGGGAGACACCAGCTACACTTCTGGCTATACCAGATGTTGACCTTGCAGGCAACCTATTTTAAATGTAAAGGTCTAGACTTCAGGAGCTGCGGTACAAAGAGGAGCCCTGCCTGCTTTTGACCCAGGCATTTTCCTTACCAATCCTGAGAGAGAATTTTGGAAATGATGTGTCTTCCATTTCAGAATTGCTATGAGGTTTCCCAGGGAGACACTAAATCACAGGCTAGACTCAAACCAAATGTTTCCTCCTGGATGTGCTAAAGGCAGAAAACTGGTCTAGAGGGCCTGGAGGGAACTATTCTTGACCTGTAATTCTAGTCCATGTTTCTATGCATGACACTAGGCAGCTGCCACCAGGGCTTAACTCAACAGGGCCTTAGCTGTAAGCCAGGGATTGAACAATGTCAGATGTTTGCACATAAATGTGTATACAGGGTGTAGGTCCAAGATGCCTAATATATACCCAGAGTAGACTTAAAAGTAATGTTGGTTAACTGAGTCCCAATAATCTTCCAAATATTATACCAGGGTTTGGAAGCCAAACTCCAAGCACAAAGCATTTTGTTTTTTCTCCATTTGGAATGCATAAACAATAGCCCACTTCTACTGGAGACAAAATGAAGCCTGGAATACCAGGCTACAACCTTGATATACTGTCCCTTTGTCCCACATTACACCCTTCTTAATGGCTCCACTTATTGTCATATTCTCCAAGCAAAATATTAGCTAAATTGCAATATATTTCTGGAAATCAGGCCTTTTCTGACTCCCTATAAGGAGGACAAACTGGGCTTTTATCAAGTTTTAAATAAATCAGGGCATCCAAAGTAGAAAGGAAGAAGTCAAATTAGCCTTGTTTGCAGATGACATAATCTTACGTTTAGAAAATTCTAAAGACTCCACCAAAAAACTGTTAGAGCTAACAAGTGAATTCAGTAAAGTTTCAGGGTAAAAAAATCAACATACAAAGTCAGTAGCATTTATATATGCCAACAGTGAACAATCTAAAAAAGAGATCAAGAAAGCAATCCCATTTACAATAGCTACAAAAAATATAAAATACCTAGGAATTAATCTAACCAAAGGAGTGAAAAATCTCTACAACATAAACTATAAAACATGATGAAAAGAGTGGAAGAGGACACCAAAAAATGGAAAGATATCCCATGATCATAGACTGGAAAAATTAATACTGTTAAAATGAAATTCTTCAGAAAAATGGAAAAAATAATCCTAAAATTCATATGGAACCACAAAAGACCCCAGACGGCCAAAGCAATTCTGAGCAAAAAAGAATAACACTATAACACTAGAGGTATCACACTAGTTGACTTCAAAATATTCTACACAAAGCTATAGTAACCAAAACAACATGGACTGACATAAACACAGACCAATGGAACAAAATAGAAAATCCAGAAATAAACTGGCACAGTTACAGCCAAGTCATTTTCAACAAAAGCACCAAGAACATGTTTGGGGAATGGACAATTTCTTCAATGAATGGTCCTGTGAAAACTGGATATCCATATGAAGAATGAAACTAGACACCTATCTTGCACCATACAAAAAAATTAAATCAAAATAGATTAATGAGTTAAGTGTAAGACTTGAAACTATGAAACTACTAAAAGAAAACATTGGGGAAACACCTTAGGACATTAGTCTGGCTGAAGATTTTTTGTGTAAGACCTCAAAAGCACAGATAACCAAAGCAAAAATAGACAAATGGGATTATGTCAAGCTAAAAAGCTTCTGCACACCAAAGAAAACAGTCAACAGAGTGAAGAGACAACCTACAGACTGGTAGAAAATATTTACAAATTATCCATCTGACAAGGGACTAATACCCAGAATATATAAGGAACTCAAACAACTCAGTAGCAAAAACAAAAAATAAATATAATCCTATTTTTAAGATGGGCAAATGATCTAAATAGACATTTCGCAAAAGAAGACATACAAATGGCCGATAGGCATATGAAAAAATGTTCAATATCACTAATCATAAGGTAAATGCAAATAAAAACCACAACGAGACATCATCTCAATCCCGTTAAAATGACTGTTATCAGAAAGAAAAGAAGTAACAGCTGTTGGCGAGGATGTAGAGAAAGGAGAACACTAGTACACTGTTGGTGGGAATGTAAATTAGTACAGCCATTATGGAAAACAGTGTGGTGATTCCTCAAAAAACTAAAAGTAGATCTACCATGTATGAGCCAGCAATCTCACTGCTGGGTATATATCCAAAAGAAAAGAAATCAGTATATCAAAGAGATATCTGCATTCTCATGTTTATTGCAGCACTATTCGCAATAGCCAAGATATGGAATCAACTTAAATATCCATCAATAGACAAATGAATTATGAAAATGTGGCATATATACATAATGGAATATTATTCATCCATTAAAAAAAAGAATGAAAACCTGTTATTTGCAGTAACATGAACAGAACTGGATGTCATTATGTTAAGTGAAATAAGTCAGACACAGAAAGACAACTATTGCATGTTCTTATTCATACAGGAGATTAAAAAAAAACTAGATCTCATGGAGGTAGAGAGTAGAATTATGGTTTCTAGAGGCTGGGAAGTGTAGGGAAAAAGGAGAAATAAAAGAAGGTTGGTTAATAGGTACAAAAATACAGTTATATAGAAGGAATAAGTTCTAGTGTTTATTAACACAGTACAGTGATTATAGTTAACAATAATCTAGTGTATATTTCAAAATAACTAAGAGAAGATTTGGAATGTTCCAACACAAAGAAATGATAAGTGTTTGAGGTGATAAATATTCTAAGTACCCTGATTTGATCATTACACATTGCATGCATGTAACAAAATATCACATGTACCTCATAAATACGTACAATTATGGTGTTTCTCTCCCTCTCTCTCTCTCTATATATATATATACACACATATAAACACAAAACTGGTTCTACCTTCGTTCAGGGATTGGCTAAATTGTAGTAACTATAAACCATGGAATAAAATACAGATATTACATGTCTAAAAAAATAATTAAAAAAAAATAAACTCTTTAAATATTAAGAAACATATGCCTCTTCTGAGTTGAAAAAGTCCATGCTAAAGCCACATAGGTTACTCTTTCTCGTTCTGAAGGTTTATGGTCCCAGAGTCACAGCACCGCAGTTTGGTCCTGAGGTCATATTTGGTGAATAAATTTTTGTTCTGGATGGTGAGAAAGAAAACTCTCTCTCTACATTTAATAGTCCTACTCTATGAAGCTTCTTCAAACTGATCATAGTTTGTCATCTTCAAAAACGCTGCAAAGTGAAGAAATTTACTTATCACCCTTGCTATAGAGGAAGACTACAGAGTGAGTAAAAATATTCTTTTTGCTTCCCGAAGGCAGTGGTAGAGAATTGTTCCAAGTTCCGATGAAAACAACTTGGAATGATACGATATATGTAAGATTCCAGGTGTAGTCATCCAATAAAAAGGCGAGTTTCCTAAAAATTGTGGGAACAGGTCTTCTGTATAAAGATGGAGATGGAAAGGATCCATTTACCTTTACTTCTTCCAGAAACATCATTAAAGGATAAAAAGGCATACAAATCTACTGGCACATAAAGAATGAGAGAGAGAAAACAATAAGAGACATTTGGAAGATAAAAGCCAGATGGATGAATGAGAACTGACTTGGCTATGTTGTAGCTGGCTGCAGGAAAGGTGGAACCAGGTGTTCATTAAGGTGGGGATAAAGATGAGGCTAAAAAGAGGAAAACTGAGTAAAAGACTTAAAGGAGCAATTAGACCCTCAGGTTGCCTCTCCCCTCTGGGAAACGGGATGATGGCTTCTCATATACCCAACCCTGGAGACTATAAATCCAAAGACCTGTGGACACCAGGGTCAGGTATAGGACAAAGCTACCAGCTAAAAATAGAGGGACTGCCTGACTACATGCATACTGACCTCTGAGGCAGCACCACCACCACACCCAACTCCAGCCTTCTTCCCCACCTCAATCCCAAAACATTGGCTGCCAGGACTCACCCCCCTAGGTAAGCAATTAGAAGAGGCTTTTGAAAATCTGACCAGCTCAAGAGGAAAAAACATAAAGACACTGACACCAGAGGCCAGCAAGATCATTGTATACTGAAGCTCATAGTAAAAAAAATCTTCTGGAAAAGGCAGCAGTGGTCAACAAGCATTCCATCTGCTAACCCACACTGCCAATCCACTGGCAGAGCCTAACTGTAACTTGATCTGGCCAATTGACTATAGGCGGAGTGACATGGAGTGGAATGTGTAAGAACCAGCACACAACTGTCTGGCTGTCTACTCTCCAACTGAGGTGTCCAAAGAGACTACATGATCCAGATGAAACAACTGCAAAATGATGGGACCACCATGAACCTGGGTCCCAGAGTTCTATAGCAACCCTCGCTGGATACATTGTGTGAGAAATTAACCTTCATTGTGTTAGGCCACTGAGAACTGGTGACTGTTTAGTTCAAAACAAAAGTCTAGTCTCTCCTGACTAACGTAAAGCCACACACAAACACACACACACACACACACACACACACACACACGTTTTCAATCACCATTTTGGTGCATAGTGCTAAAATATGAGTATTTGAGAATCACCAGACATCTGAGAAAAGCATCTATTATGAAAAACAGAGGCTAGCATAAATAGAAGACGGCAGTTTGGGGGAACAAAGAGTAAGAAAGACAAGAAAAACTATCACTAAAAATCTCAATGAAGTGAGAGAAGATATTTCAGTCAAGGAACAAGAGCTAAAGTGCTATAAAGAAGAAAATTGCATCCAGAGAAACAAAAAAAAAACCTCTTAGAATTAAAAATATGATAGCAAAAAATAAAAATTCAATAGAGGAATTTGAAAATAAAATTGAAAGTAAAATTTCCCAGAAAATAGGGCAAGAAGACACAAAATAAAAAAATTAGAGCCTCAATATAGGGGGTCCATCATCCAAATAATTGTAATTCCAAAAGAGAATCGAGATAACTGAAGGGAGAGAAAATATAGCTCAAGAAAATTCCCCAGAACAGAAGTAAATGCGTTTTAAATTTTTTGAAAAGGGCTCACCAAGGGTCCTGCAAAATGGATGAAAATAGACTGATACATCTTTTATCTTGGGATATGTCAGGAGAAATTATTTGGACCAACATGCCTTCTGAAAACAACGAAAAGTGCTAGATAAAATATTGAAAACATCTAAAAACATAAAAATGAGCAATATATGTCCCATCCAAAACCTAAGTAAAAGCAGAAATCTAGGGAGGTAAATTGAGCACTGAGGCCACTTTTGGCCTAAAGGCATTGCCAGAGTGAAATTAAGCTTTGGTTTCTATGGAACAGCAAAGTTCACATCACCTGCATAAGGGGAAAGCAGAAAAAAGCCTGTTCCAGCTTCCCTGCATACCCAGGAGTCTACAGGAGGGATGAAAATCTAAAAGTCCTCTTGGAGCAGTCATAACTAAAAGTTGCCATTTATGTAAATTTTCAGCCCATGTGTGTATCACATGGATAGTTCAAAATAGACCTCAAGCCATGAAGGTAGTTGAATGTGATCCTGGGCTGGTAGTGCCCCAAAGCCTCCCCTGCCACACAAAAGCCAGAGTAAATATTCTCCAGAGAAAGACACTTTCATCCTAGTCCAAAAAAGATTTCCCACAAATATGTTTTCCAGAAAATGAGCAGCACACAGTCAAAAATAACCAAGCAGCACTCACGTTGTCAGCGTACATACCAAAATGAAACAATACGGAGAAAAAGCAGCATGTTCCTTGTACTAATAAGTTAAACATACAGTTACCCCATGAGCCATCCGTTCTCCTCCTAGGTATTTAATCAAGAGAAACGAGAACATATGTTCCCACAATGGCTTGTGTACGAACGTTTACAGCAGCTTTATTCCTGATGGCCCCAAACTGGAAACCATCCACATGTTGATCAACAGGAGAATGAATAATCAAAGTGGGAAATAGTAATACAATAAAATATTACCCAGCAATAAAAAGGAGCAAGCTATTAATAGGTGAATGAATTTAGATTTTTTGTTACTTCCTTCGAGCCTTTCTTTACTACTTTCAAGCCTGAGTGTGAGGGAGAGGAGAAGGAAGGGGAGACCCATTTTCCTCTTTCCTAGCTCTACCTTCTCCTCCCCTAGCTCCCCAGCTGTAGCGATGCTTCTTCCTCTGACTGCCCACTCACAGTTCCAGCTGTTGGCCCCAGGGAACTCAGAGGTTACCCTTCTGAGACTCTCTCTGTTAGGGCCTTATCACCTTTCCAGTTGTACTTCTTGGGCAAAGTCCCTTTTGAGGCACCTTCAGATCAAATCTCCTCAGGTCCCTTTGACTCATGGGAAACTCCCAACATGACCTCTCAGCAGCCCCAATTCTCCCAGCCCTGGTGCCCCAGCCTGGAAACCTATCTCTAACTCTGATATGTGTTAGGCCCCAGGCCACCATGTCCCCTAATTCCTAACTCTTTAGCATTCCAGGTGGTCCTTCAGATGGCTTCTCTCACTTCTTTTGGCTTCCCCTCCCTGAAGTGCATGGATTAGGGGTGTGGGGCAGATCACATCACATACCAACCCAACTGCCCTCCAAATATCCTCATTCTGATTGCGACTTGTGATGATTTTATACCTTGAGACAAGTGATGGTCTAAGAGTCAGGATGCTGGTTTTGGATCACCTCTTTTTGCAAGTCCTGCATAGATGTCAGCATCTGTCTTGGGAAGGTGAGGGTGCTTGGTTGCTCATGTTAAAGGAAGCAAGTCCCACTTTAATATGCTGTTACTGGTAAGAGTTCAGGCAGCTCGCTTTAAAGTCCATCTTACAAGGGTCAGGTGATCTCAGAGGTCTAGACTTCTTAGAGCTCAATCTCTAAAGTCCCAGAAAATAGACAACTGGTAACTCAAGGGCCATGATTATGGCTTACTGAAACTCAGAGAACTACAAGAATATGGGGGCTACATCTTGGCAATCTGAAACAAGATGAAATTCTATTATCTGCCCCTCGCCTCTGGTTTGCAATCACATTAAAATCAGAATTCCAGATTAGCAGCATCTGTGTTTCTGTGACATCAAATGGTCTGTTGCTAGAACTGTACCCTAGCCAGGAAGTAAAACTTCACAGCAATGGGAAGGTGGATATAGGAGTTTGTACAGAGGCTCTTGTAGTGCTACAGAATGGTTTGGAAGCCAGAGTGCCCTTCGTCGGTCGTTAAGAGGTTTCCAAATAGTGCCCAGGCTTCTTAAGGTCAATTGTTGAACAAACGGCATCACAGTTACAAAACCTTGTTGTTGAAGGGACCTTAGAGACATTCTAGTCTGAACCAAATAAGTGGTAAGCACACTCTCTCACACCCCATCTTCATGGCGAGCATCTAATTCATCTCTCCACTCTGCCACTGAGCCTAGCCCCAGCGGTACCCATCAATGTGAGATAAAACCTATTTGCCACCCCCAGTTCTACCTAATTCCCTTATTTCATAGGTGAGCAACATCGTCCTATCACTTGCTCAAGGTCACATAGTCAACAACAGAGAAAAGACTGGACTCCCAATTAAGTGCCCTTTCAGCCACCCTATTCTGGATTAATGGGGGAAGGAGCCCGTACCTCTTACTTACCTTTTATCTATTCCCCCACATTAAGTCTCCAAAAACTGAAGCCTTATTCCAATTGTAGATGTGACCCAGATGCTATGCTTATAGCAGAATCTCTCCTGAGCCACAATACTTCTGCTCTTCCATCCAGGATCTTCCCAAGAAACATCAAATTAAGTTCAAGTGCTTTCATACGGACCACTTAACTCACTATTACTGGAGCCTTTTGACCTTAGCAAAAAGTCAAATGTTACGCCTTCGAGTTAAAAGGCTAACATATGCCTAGAAAAGTGAAAATGGACTACTTCCAAGTACCATATTATAGACACACTAAACTCTTGGAACAGATTGCATTTAAGCTCTTGAGTCTAGAAGTGACCAGAGAAAACAAAAACCACCCCTTCAGATTCTCAGCGTCTTTCTGAATCTTTTGCCGACAAACTTGCCTAACTCTGTCCAGAATTGAAATTGCTTGTGGGTTGGAGGTGACCGGGAATGCAGACGTAAAGAAACGGTGCCTTCTATTCCTGGACTGCATACTACTGCTCCATCTGGGGGGGCGAGCCATAACATATGGCATTCCATCTGCAAGATGGGGCTGGCTGGGTCCCATGAATGGCTTTTAATGCAAGGAGATTCAGGCTGATTTGGTCTGTCTCCAAAGGAGAAAAAAAAAAGCCAGTGATTCAAATATTATGTAAAACCATTGAAACTAATGGCACAAAACAAGACTCATTTGTATTCTGCCTAATTTAAAAGATGTCCACTTGGTATAAAGTAATGAATTAGTTATGGGGGTGTTTGGATGGAGTATTTGACAGTCTCCTAGGAAGAACAAAATGCCATTTTTCCTTCTTTCAAGCCACTCTCTGTTGAGTTATTTTGAGCCATTTTCCCCAGGAAATCCATTAAGCATTTTGGCTTCTGTAACAGGCCAGACTTCAAGAGGTTCGAAACACTGGGCACAGCCAATCTTGCCTCAACATCCCAAGTCCAGGATGGGAGGGAGAATTCTAGAAGATGCTCTTTTTAAAACTGCGGCATGTAGTCACCTTGTGAGTGGGAGACCAGGTCGTGCCCTTCCAGTAACTCTCCAAGGACCACTTGTCATCCACAGACCCAGCATGCCGGAGACCTTGCCCTTCTTGAAGGCAGCGAGAGAGAGAACCTGGACTTCATCCTCGAATGACTGCACGGGGCATCCACGCCACCCATTGCACTGGAATGTCACGAAGGGCTCAAGAGCAGCCCCAGCTACGGCTTAGGCGCTGAACTATACCCTACCCACCCTCCAGCTATCGATAATGATGATGGTGGTGACGACGCAATGCAGTGAGACCCTGCTCTGTGCCAGGCATCATGCTGCGCATTACACGTGAATTGTCCGATGTCGTCTTACAATCCCTTCATGAGGTGGGCATTGTCCTCTACGCTTTACAGATGAACAAGCTGAAGTTCAAAGACTAAGCCGCCAAGGTCGCAGAGCCAGCAAGTAGCAGACCAGGATGCAAATACCAGTGTCCCTGCCCCAAAACCCATGCTGGGATTAAAGAGGAAAAAGTTCGCGGCTGCCCCTGTGAACACCCGCCTGAGCTGCTGCATCTCTGGATGAGACAGCCCAGCCTGTTGTTTGAAGTATTAGATACTAGTGAGCCCCAGATAGGGCCAATGAGGAATGCAGCTACTTCCCCGTCATGACACTTAAGCAAAGCGGAGGCCAAGAGCCTTCGTGGAAGCCCAGTGGCATCTCCCCACCTGGCCTGGGACCGAGTGGAAAATGATGTTCTTCACACTGGCTTTCTTAAGACCTTGTTATGTGACTCAGATCAAGACAGCAGTGACGAGGGCCGAGTCCCCCGGAAACCCCACCTGCCCATCTTTCCCTATGGCGTGAAGGTTCTCTGCTTCTCATAGGTCAATCTTGGTTGTCTCTGTCACGTGGTTTTCAAACCCACTTCAGCAGCCGTTTTTCTTCCCCAGATGCAACTGGCAAATAAGAATCCCTCCTTTTGAAGAGAGAGGATGGGGGACTCGTGGCTTCCTTCTCCCCGTGAGGACAAACCCTGAAGAGTCTAAGGAATTTAACAGATCCAAGCATCATTGTTGGAAATCTACTGTTTTAAACCCATTCTTCGCCTTCCATCTGTAAGGGTCCTGGCAGTCTCAGAGTCACAGTCTCAGAGTCACAGCCGTTCCTCGGCTCTTGCTAAGAAGCAGAATCGTGGGAAGCTACCACGCTCGTTGGCAATAAGAGCCATTTTTATAATTACACGCATTAAGCAAACCATCATCCTAGGTGATCGTATAGGGTGGCGTTCAAGGGAACGCAAGCCTGAATCATTTCCAAGAGAAAGCATTGTTGGAACCCTTCTGTCACCAGTGGCCTTTGCTCTCCAGCAGGCCGCGCAGAGTATGCCTGGCCACTGCGCCTCGTTGACTGCTTGATTTGAAGGAGGCCGTGGCAGCCTGTTTGTTATGCGCCTTCTCTGCACTCAAGATGGGAGGGAAAAGTGTAAGAAAATTAAAAGAAGATGGTATTTAGTTTTCTAGTATCCGTTCTAAGTAAAACAATTCAATGTAGAATTCTTGAAAGGGTGGATCAGGGACTCTCTTTTTGCTGGAAAATTATGGAAGTTATTTTTCTGTTCCTTCTCTATTTTCATTCGACACCCAGTGTGAGGCTTAGCGCTATTTCTTTCAGGTTCCCTGATCCCAGAGCACTGGCATTGGAGCTCTTCATTAACAAGCTCCTGGTCGGCGGCTGGCCCAGCAAATGCCCATGTAGCTGCGCTCTGGGCACGTGGTTCCAGACGTAGAGAAGCTGTGCGAAGTCGGAGAGACAGTGCTGAGCTGAGCCCGGTCCCAGGGAGAGGCCCCCACTTGCCCAGGCTGGGAGCCATCTCTTGCTTCTAAAAGAAAATTTGTAACAAAACCCACATCCTGGAAAACTTACTTTATGCTAAGACACGGACTGCCGTCTCCTCTTCCCCTTCCCTGGGACAAGGGGCCAAACGACCTCCTCCTTCCATGGTCCCCTCCCCGTCCCCACTCTGCTCCTGCCCCCCCCAAGCCTGCATCCCCCCTACAACTCTCTGATTCAGGACCTGCCCTTCCTCCCCCTTTCTAACATCCAATCTGCAAACAGGCCCAGAGTTCTGACGCCTGAGGAAAAGACCTATAAATCTTGTAACATGTGTAGCCGACACGAATCACAGTCCCCAAGTCCGTGTGTGCCAGTAATAAGATTCACTTCATCTTTCTATAAGTCAGGTTTATTTCTATTCGGAGCCATGGCTCCATCGGGCTGGGGGAAAGTCCACCTTAGGGCACAATTCTCTCACCTCTTAGTGATGGCACCTAAATCCTGGGCCTTAGGTGGTGCCACTGTATGGGGTAGGGGCGCATCCGGTCCTTGATGTCAGCTGTCAGCTCAGGCACTTCCCAACACCCCTTCATTCTGTTCCTTGTACCCTGCAGGCTGACCCTCCACAGCCCCCATGACTTGTTGGAAGGTTCTTGATTCTTCCCTTCTGGCCTTTGGGGTGGGACTGGCTATGGTCTCACACAGCTTCCAGGCTTCGCTGTTTTTTTTTTTTTTTTTGAGATACAGTCTCACTCTGTTGCCCGGGCTAGAGTGCCGTGGTGTCAGCCTAGCTCACAGCAACCTCAAACTCCTGGGCTCAAGCGATCCTCCTGCCTCAGCCTCCTGAGTAGCTGGGACTACAGGCATGCGCCACCATGCCCGGCTAATTTTTATATATATATATATATTTCTTTTTTAGTTGTCCAGATCATTTCTTTCTATGTTTAGTAGAGACGGCATCTCGCTTTTGCTCAGGCTGGTCTCGAACTCCTGATCTGGAGCAATCCTCCTGCCTTGGCCTCCCAGAATGCTAGGATTACAGGTGTGAGCCACCACACCTGGCCTAGACTTTACTCTTGATGTTTCCACAAACACACTGCCTACCTGGGCCCCCTGCTCTTCCCTGAAGCACGGTCACCAGTGGGGCCCCACGGGCAGGGCGAGGGCAGGCTTCACTGCTCGTCGGTCATGTTTAGTTGGAGGAATTTGGTGCCCTGTGGGATGCAGGACGGTCACGGTGTGCAGGGGAGGCAAAGGCAGGCCTTGTCGAGAGAACAAAAGCAGTTAACGTCTTTTAAAAAAATGACAGCACTCTTCTGGCGTGGGATGTGGTCTGTTTTCCACCCTCTGCAGAAGGTGACCCAAGCCTGACAGTGTTGGAGACAGGGAGAGGAGGGGACAACCCAGGGACCCCCTCCCTGGAAGGCAGGGTGTGGCTGGAAGGGGCAGGCGGGTGTTTTTGGAAAGAAGAATCTCCCCATGCAGACAGGGCTTCCCCGGTGCAGGCCTTACAGCTCCATCTCCCTTTGCCACGTGCTGGGACGGGAGCCCGGGTCCTGGGTCCTCCCAGCCATGCAGGAGCTGGGGCTGTGGCTGCTGACACTAGGAAGACTTTTCTTAATTTTTCTGTCTCCACCCCTCAGATGCGAGCCTCTCAAAACCACACAGGAGGGCTGTCTGCGCAGGGCCCTGCCCTCTAGGGGACAGAGTGGTAACGACGTAGGCCAGAGTCATGGAGAGGCGAGTTTTGGAGTCAGGAGATCCGAGTTCAGATTCTAGCCATGACTGCACTCACCGGCGAAGTCTGGGCTTCTCTGAAACTCCCACTGCTCCATTTGTAAACTCACAGGCGCCGACAAGAACGGGCCAGGAACAACTGTGTGACGTCCTTAGCCCGGGCGAGAGCTAACAAGGCAGAGAATTCAGCCCATTCCACCACCACAAGCCCCAGGGTCACCCCAGCCCCTTCCTCGTCCTCTCCCCGGGCAGCCAGGCCCAGGGGACAGAGGTTCCCCCTGCCCCATGTCTTTGTGACCTGACCCCGCGGACACCGATTATGTCCCAGGTTTGTGGAATGAAGGGATGGGGATGGGAACAGCAATGACCACCTGGGGCCGACTCCGGGCCCCTCTCTGCCTGCCCTTTCCACTTATCCTGCGGGGGGCTTTTCCTGGGCACGGGGGACGTGTTCTGGTCACCCAGGTAAGCGTCACAGACGGGTGCTGTTTCCATGCCAGCCACGCTTCACTGGGAAATCTGACCACCCTTGCTATAAGCTGAGGCTTTTGGAGCCAACCCACTGTCCCTTCATGTCTCAGAGTGTCACCCTGGTCCTAGCCCACGGATACGGAGCGCCACGGCACAGGCATCTCTGACACTGAACTCAGCGTTTCTGAGGCCCCAGTGGCCTGGAGCCAAAGCCCTAAGCATGCATTGCCAGCGCCTGGGGGGAAGCTGTGGTCCTTCTTGGGGCAGGCTTGCTCCCCACCTGTGTAGGAGGAGGCCACCCTGGTGGCTCTTTTGCAAGACACAGGGGTAAGTCGAGGCAGGGAGATTAGAGCACAAGGAACAGCCCAGGTGCAAATGCTCCAATTGGGATATAGATCCAGGTTTAATCCTTTCAAAGGAGATCACAGCAGGAGTTAGTAGGGGACATCTCTCCAAAGATGAATTTGAGGTTAGCTCATGTTTGCTAGTTTCCCGCTGGCCCGGACACGGGGGTTGGAGGTTCTAGAACAGGAGCAGGAGTGCAAGTGGGAACTAGACTGTGGAGATCGAGGCCTCCCAACTTGGACTCAGGCCTGGGGCTGCAGGAAAAGATTATTTTAGGGGTGGGGGTGGGGTGGAGCCCTGTGGGGCCTCAGGGCTGATGAGCTTTGGAGGAAATCAAACCCTAGGACCAGTTTTAAGGTCTTACATCCTTTATCGTAATTCCTTCAAGCCTTGGTGATGTTTTTTAAACAAACAGATCCATCTTTGTGTTGGACTCTTGGAAAATAAAGTGAAGACCAGTGTGTAACTCTGAGGTCAAGGCAGGCTGGGTGACAGAGGGACTCCCCTTGACAGGAAGCTCCCCCTGCAAGGATTGTGGGTAGATTTTCCAGATACATGTGGAAGCCAGACACTGAGTTGCCAAAACAGCATCTGAGACAGTGATCATTCATTCTCTCATAGAGGAAAGACACAGCAATTCACTTACTCACTGCGCATTGTTGAGCATGCAGTATGTATGGTCAGGACACAAGGTGAGGAAACAGACCCGGATCTTGGAGCTTCCAATCAAGCAGAATGAATGAACAATACACAACACCTTCTATAAGCACCGTGTTAATTATGGCTCTGCTGAGCACAACGAAAGAAAAGAAGAGAAGGCCAGGAGATACTATAACAAACGATCTAACCAACAATTTTTATTATTGTATTAGAACATTATGTTTTATTATATTTTAACAGAAGATTGTTATATTATTTAAAAATCAAATTTTATTGGCATCCCATCTTGACATCTAGTATAAACGAGGTTCCAGGCAGTGCTCCAGTTTGCATGGCGCTGAGACACACTTCTAGAACAAATTCTGGCTGTTCCCCCTGCAAACACAGCACACAGCGAACAGTGGCCCAGAAAAAGAGGACTGGGCAGGAGCAGGCAGGCATTATAGGCTGACTGTGTCTCCCCAAAACTGGTATGTTGAAGCCCTAACCCCCAATACCTCTGAACAGGACTGTACTTGGAGGGTGAGACGTTAAAGAGGTGATTAAGGTAAATGAGGTCATCAGGGTGGGCCCTGCTCCACGCTGACTGGCCGGTGCCCCTATAAGAAGAGGAGATTAGGATGCACGGCCACAAAGAGGGAAGACATGGGGGAAGACGGCCATCTACAAGCCAGGGAGAGAGACCTCAGAAGGACCCAAACCTGCTGACACCTTGATTGCAGACTTCTAGCCTCCAGAACTGTGAGGAAATAAATTTCTGTCGTTACATCTCCCAGGCTGTGGTTCTTCATCCTGACAGCCCCGGCAGACTGATTCAGCAGAGGAGACATCCGAAAGGAAGTGAGGCTGCCTACACCACCCAGCAGAGCCTCTCCCCTGCCTGCCCTACACCCCCTTCTCTGTGCACTGGACAGGGGTCAGGCCTCCCCTCCACGCTGAGAAGATGCAGGGCCTCTGCCTCTTGAGGCCAAGGCCACGGCCATGCCCAGGGACGGGTGGCAGTACCTTCCCTTTCCAAGAATGGCTTTGTCTTCCCTTTTGCCAGAATGACTGTTACCAAAGGCCCGAGAGCCTGACCCACCCTACTGCAGGCTCTGTGAGTGCCTCGCATTTCCTGCCTTGTCCCGTTCCTTTAATCACAGGGTGAATACAAAACCACCTCTTGAAAGTCACCAGCAGCTATTGTGCATTCCAGCTCCTCTGGCAGAGCAAGGAGCACTGAGCTTGTAGTTCAAAGGAGATTATCTCCTTGGAGATATCTACTCTCCTTTAATGAGAGTCACAGTGAAAATAGCGTCCCCAGGAAAAGGGGGAAACACCACCACGAGGAGGAGAGGGAGAAAAGAGCATCTGTCCAATCGGCGTCTCTAGCATGGCCTCACCATGCGCCCACTTCCGACATTTGCCAGTGGTGTGAGATGTGAGCTGTAAAAATGTCTTTTGAAAGGCAGATTGACATTTGCCATAACCATGCCCCTCCCACTCCCTAAAATTTAAGCACTTGGGATGATGACTGAGATTAGGAAAAGGGGAAGGGGGCAATGACTCAACTCACTGGAGGACGGGCTAGTAACTGGGGAGGGGGAGAGGGCGGCAGAACATCCTTGCTCCGTGTGAACGGTTCCCCCTTCATGTCTCGGTGTGATTTCCTTTTTAGGGAACATTTAATAAGATACAGAAGCCAGATTTGGTAGAGCTGAATGCAGGATCGCCATGGCAACCTTCCTTTGGAGGTTATCCAAGTCAGGTAGTGACAGCAAAGCTGAGTTAAAGGTCACCCCTGCTGAGAAAGATGGGCATTGATAAAGGATTTTAACAAGACCCAGAGGAGCTGGTATTTGAGAGCTACCTGTAGAGGCTCAGCCTGGCACCAGGAGCGGGAAGCAAACAACGTTGGGTGGAGGGGAAGGCCTGGGGGGAGTGACCCAAAGCCCCAACTCCATCCCCCAGATGGGCAGCTCCAGCTGCCACCAAAAGCTCAGACTTGGAGCGGTGTGCAGTTGCTCAGTGGAAGGGTTAACCACCAGGCACCCAGATGGGAAAGAAACACGCTCGAGCCTCTGTGTGCCCAAGACACGCATTCCTGAAAAGTTCTGAACAAGCCCAGTGTTTGCACACGGCACTGCTCTGACCTTCTTTGTCACTCCAGAGATGCTTTATTTAATCTCTTTTCTATTAGAACATCACTTTAAAACCTTGGAGTTGAGAAGGCCTCTTTTTTTTGCATGGCGCTGAAGCCAGAAACCTTCGAGGAAACTGCATAAATATAAATCTCTGTGCGGCCAGTTGCTAGAAAGAGATGTAAAAATGATTTTTAAGTATAATAAAATGTGACAAAGTGCCCAACCTTCCTTATAAATGAGTAAATGCCAATTTAAATAACAACAAATGCACACTAAAATAATAATATTTTTGTTTATCAGATAAGCAAAGATCTGAAAGTGTGGTAATCCCCAGAGCTGGTGACATATTGGGAGTGGGGACACAGGCAGTCTCATACACTCTTGGTAGGAATGCAAACTGACGTCATTCCATTGGAAGACGATTTGCAAATATCTATCAAAATTTAAAATGGACCTCCTTTTGAACTGGAAATTCTACTTCTGCACGTCTGCTTACATGTATAGATATACGGACATCGATGTTTGTTGCAACATTGTTTGTATTAGCAAAAGCTAATTAGAAGCAACTTAAAGGTCCATCAATAGGAGACGAAATGAATAAATTATAGAATGCTTATGAAATAGTATAATGGATAGCTGCTACAAAGAATGAAAGAGGTGTTGATATAAAACCATCTCCCTAATACAGTAAAAGAGCAAATATAGAATTGTGAGCCTTGTATGCCCACATCTATCTTTCTTAATATCTACATGTATTAATTTTTCAATTTAAAAAATTAGGGTTGAAAGATCATCTAGGCTTTATATTGTGGGCCATTTGTCCCACATGGTGGACATTGCTGGTACCTCCCCAGTATCCATGTCTCCTTCCTCCCTAACGCACCCCAGCTTTGCTCAGGAGTTCACCTGTCCCTTCAGCATCTCTGTGATTCGAGGGACATAAACTGACGCTCCAGTGGTGGGCTCTGAGCCAGCAGGTCTCGAACTTGAGAGAGCGACAGAACTACCTGGAAGATGTGTGAAATCAGAGTGTTTCTGATTCATGGATTTGGGGTGGGGCCCCGAGAATTTTCGATTTAAAGAAGGGCTGATGCTGCTGGTCTGGGGACCACAGAGCCCCTGGTGTAAGCCAAGTGCAGCAACCCCCTCCTGTTTTTGCCAATGGTGCCATCAGAGATGAGACATGGTGAGATATTTGATTGGGAATTTTTTGGAAGAAAATTTCCTGCTCTTAAAAGAGGATCACAGGGCAAGACTTTCTCTCCCTCTTCTCTTTCCCCTGATCATGAACAAGGAGGAATTGAGCCCTGACAGTAGCTGGCAGGCATCCTATAGTAACAAGAGTAATCAGCCTTAAGATGTCATTAATACTCCAAAAAGGTAGGGCAAAAAGATGAGGAGATCTGAGTCCTTGGTCTGAGATCTACCAACTGCTAGATTTCCTTTCAAATGAGCTGATACATTTGGTTACAGTTTAAGCCCCTCTGCCTGTGTCTTCTGTTATCTGCACACAAATGCATCCTAATTGACAAAGCAAAATAAATATTATTTTTAAATATCTATAGCTAAAACGATTTTTTCCTATATGGCACAACTCCATGCACTTAGTAAAAAGACTAACAACAGATTAGGAAGATATTTGTAGCACGCTCCTGGTATGCCCCATCTCAGTGAATGGCCTAGCCCAGGAGCCTGCTAGCTTCTATAAATCCAGGGCCACACAGAGGAAGATGCTGAAGAAATACAGTTCGGAATCAAAGCTCAGAAAAAGAACTAAATATAAACAGCTCCAGAGGGGCAAGAGGAAGAGTCAGTCTGTAAAGGAAAGGTTACAACGTCCAGAAAAAAATTCTTAAAAATAACCAATAACAATGTTTAGCTCATCTATCTCCCCACGACCCACAGAGGGGAGCAGCTGCTCCCCAGTCTTCTTGCTTTACATCTGTCCCCCAAACGTTGTCTGCTTCTTCTCTAATGATTCCTGCTCTCTCCTGATATGAAGCCATTACATAAAGCCATCCAGTCCTCTAGACTGCAACCAATACTGCCTCTCCCAGCTCTCCCTGGAGGTGTGCAATTGAGGCAGGGGGAGAGAGGAGGTCAGGCATGTCTCATACTTGTTAAATATGAACTAATTTAGAGATGAAAGAGTGACTGGCAGAGTTTAAGTAACTTAGTCCAAAATCACATCTGGAAGAGCCAAGTTCTCTATCACTACACTAATCTGCCATCAAGGAAGGACTGAGGTCCCCTAACATAAAAATAGCTCACACAAATCAAAGGAGAGGGAAAAACCACCCTAATGGAAAAATTTGCAAAGAACACATACAAGGAAATTAAAGAAGAAAAACAAATTTAAAAAGACGTTCGTCCTCACTAGTAATAAAAACGAATGGAAATTAAAACAATATTTCAGCTAGCAGATGAGCAAAGATATTTTAAAAATTAATTATAACCAGTGTTGGCTGGGTATGGAGGAAAAGGAACTCCCACACTGTGCTGATCAGAGAGTAACTGAAGAAAAATTAGATAATACCTCTCCAAATTTAAAACTAGCGTACATTTGACCCTGCAGTTCTGCTTCTAGTAATTCATCCTAATGAGTTTGTCAGACAAGTCGGGGAAAAAAAATATGTAAAAGAATGTTTACAAAGCAGTATGTTTTAATAGTAAAACATGGAAACAACTTAATGACCACCCATAGCAGATTAAACAATGTATGGGAAAGAGAGAGAAAGAGAAGGAGGAATACTATGGACTTCCCAGTACAGAACCCTGCAACTGACTGCCTTGTCCACCCAATCACAGGTGACACCGGACAAACACAGGCTCCTTCAACAGTACCAGACCTCATTCCTATGAAACTCACAGCAGGGAGCCTGGAGGCCACCTCTGCATATCCCAGGAGGGAAGAGCTGCTAAGTTTCTCAGGTCCACCTTCTTCTCCAAGCCCCTCCTCTTCAAAGGATTAGGTGATGCATCTCAGGTAGGCTAGAGTGTTACCTTAATGGAGGTCCCACCTTTTGGAAACATGAAGACAGGAGAAAGAAGCTTCCCCCTACCCCAACCCTAACATAGATATATATTCACAGAAGAAATTCTGGAGATGGATATCTGTGATGGGCAGTTTATCTACCTTGCCTGAGTGTATACAGGTTGGGACGCTTCAGAGATATTTCTCCGATGAGCCACCAGATTCTTCACACTGGCTTACCACGGGGGAATGCAGGAAGTAGTAGAATGTTGGCAGTCAGCAGGCTGGAAGGGAGACTACAATTGTAAGGGGCAGGGTATGGCCATGGAAGGCCCAGGTTGTAGAGGGGATGGCCTAAGCCAGAGGCAGATGGCAAGTGTGGCCAAGGCTCAAGATCTGCAACGAGGACCTAGGTGGGGCCCAGTCAATGGGGGTAGGAGAGAACCGGACCCCACCTTCAACAGAGGTTAAGTAGCAGATGCCAGGAGGATACTCCACGAGCAGACAGGACAAAGATTCCCTGCAGGATTATCTACAAGAATCCAGAGGCAAAAGGACTCCTCCACAAACTAGGTGCCGTTCTAGTGCTGTCATTGCCATGAAATCACTTATGTTCTCCTCTGTACCCAAAATGCCATCTTTGAACATTAGAGAGTGGAGAAAACATTTGAAAGAAGAGAAACTGGCTCAGTTGAGGTTTGTACATTGACTTTGACTAGATATTTATTGCCAAATTCAATGATGAGAGTTAGAACTAACTTATGAGAACTCTTACAAGACTACCAGAAACTGTGTAAAAAAGGTTTTATTTAAAAAAAAAATTATATCTAGTGTTGGCAAGGATATAGGGGAAAAAGAACTCTCATTCTCTTCTAAAGAGAGTAACTGAATGTAAATCAGATAATGCCTCTCCAAACTTAAACTCAGCATACATTTGCTCCATTGATTCTGCTTCTAGTGATTTATCCTAATGAGTTCATCAGACAGCAAGAAGAAAGAAATACAAGAATGCTTACAGAGTATTGTTGGGGTGAAAGAGTCCCCAATCTCTGTCAATACTGGCAATAACTGACAGCCCCAGATGTTTGCCACTTCTAAGTTGGAGTGTGTTAATTTCTGTCATATTTCTACCTTATACTATTTAATGAGATGAATTAAACGCTTTGCTAGTTGACCTCGTAGGCATGCTGCAAAAACACAAGGAAGATTCCTAGAATGGGAAAATGATGTGTGAATCTTAATGCAAGAAGAAATGATAAGGCCATAGAGTCAACTCATGCTATGACTTCAGGTAAACCTGTAAGGGTTTTGTCCCTGTTCCTTTGCTCTTGCTTTTCCTCACTTTGGGGTGTGTTCATATTCATTACTTTAATGTCATTTTTATTGAAGACAGTGTTTGTAGTAGACAGTGTTGGTCGCCTGCCCGTTTCCATTTCTGTCCAGTGTTTCCCGCCAGCAGAGCAAAGCTAAGGGCCCTTTCAAATGGGGCGTGTAACAGGAGACCCCCCCCCAAAAAAGCTGAGATGCTAAATGCTTTGCCCTCCATGTAATCGTGATCTAGAAATAGCCCCACTTTTCTAAGAGCTTCAAGGAAAATTGTCTGTCTAAAACCTTTGTGGTGAGTAGAGGAAAAAAGCATCTCCCTTGAGAGTTTGTAATCTCAAGTCATCTTCATGCAGGTTCACAGGCTGAATTCAAACTACCTGGTTGATTTAAAAAGCCTCCAGATGGGAATTTAGTTCAAAGAGTCCCAGGTTGGTAATTCCCCAGACACCTGCAACAAACGACGCTTTCCTTATCCTAAGGAAGTCATCTTCAACCAGCCCTCGAAACATTTCCTCAGATACAGTTCCAAGTAACAGAAGCTCACAATCAACAATGAGAAGCCATCAACCAGGGCCACCTGAAAAATCAGACAGCAGAAAGAGACCTGCAAACCTGGTAGCGACTGGATTATCAGACTCTGAATATAAAGTAGTTTAATACGTTTATTTAAATGTAGAGGAGGCTGAAATGTATATTACTAAGTGAAAGAACCCAATCTGAAAAGGCTAAAATTCCAACGGTTTGACATTCTGGAAAAGGCAAAACTATAGAGACAGTAAAAAGATGAGTCATTGCCAGGGGTTGGAGGGAAGGAGAATGAATAGGCCGAGAACAGAGAATTTCTAGGATAGTAAAACCATTCCGTGTGATACTATAATGGTGGATGCAAGTCATTACACATTTTCAAAACCCATAGATATAGCATCAAGAGTGAACCCAAGGCCGGGCGCGGTGGCTCACGCCTGTAATCCTAGCACTCTGGGAGGCCGAGGCGGGTGGATTGCTCAAGGTCAGGAGTTCGAAACCAGCCTGAGCAAGAGCGAGACCCCGTCTCTACTATAAATAGAAAGAAATTAATTGGCCAACTAATATATAAAGAAAAAATTAGCCGGGCATGGTGGCGCATGCCTGTAGTCCCAGCTACTTGGGAGGCTGAGGCAGCAGGATTGCTTGAGCCCAGGAGTTTGAGGTTGCTGTGAGCTAGGCTGACGCCATGGCACTCACTCTAGCCTGGGCAATAAAGCGAGACTCTGTCTCAAAAAAA
>VSMD01048517.1:0-42951 GCA_008750895.1 Mirza zaza
TTTTTTTTGAGACAGAGTCTCACTTTATTGCCCGGCTAGAGTGAGTGCCGTGGCGTCAGCCTAGCTCACAGCAACCTCAAACTCCTGGGCTCAAGCAATCCTCCTTCCTCAGCCTCCTGAGTAGCTGGGACTACAGGCATGTGCCACCATGCCCGGCTAATTTTTTGTATATATATTAGTTGGCCAATTAATTTCTTTCTATTTATAGTAGAGATGGGGTCTCGCTCTTGCTCAGGCTGGTCTTGAACTCCTGAGCTCAAAGGATCCGCCCACCTCGGCCTCCCAGAGAGCTAGGATTACAGGCTTGAGCCACCGCGCCCGGCCTGAACACAAAATTTTAAATTTAGGTTATATTTCCAGTCTTATGTCAGCCTAGTGCAATGTTCTTGATAGCTTGATTTGCAATCTTCAGGTGCTCTATTTTTAAGTAAAGATAAAAAAAGCATTTTGCTGTCTATACAATACCAAGATCAACTGACATTCCGAAGAGTCATTTGTGCATAGGTGACAGTGTGTAAAAGACTAACCCTCACCTGTTCTGGGCAGCACTTGCATTTGCCGTCACATTAAGGATCAAGCAAGCTACTTGGCTCTTGGGTCCCTGAGATATAGTTGTCAGTTTTGGGACCCATGCTGGGCAAAATTATACAGGAGCAATACTTTCTTTGATCCTGTTTCTAGAATAAGATTTTTAGAGATGGTGGCAATCTCTGAACTGGAATCTGTCCTGCCCGCCACACCACCTCTTGCATTTCACAAGTGGGAGAAACGTACCAGAGGGAAGAAGTGCTTAGCCCAGTCGCCCACTGGCTCGCAGGCCAAAGAGTCTTCTTTAAACCTTAGTGGGAATTCACAATTTAGCAAACTCTTGTAGAGTGCCCACACATGGCTTCTGAATTCGCCTGAATTTTTTTTTTTAATTTTTTTTTTTTAATT
This sequence comes from Mirza zaza, assembly GCA_008750895.1. Lineage (NCBI taxonomy): Eukaryota > Metazoa > Chordata > Mammalia > Primates > Cheirogaleidae > Mirza > Mirza zaza. Next base: position 937 of record VSMD01048517.1, read on the forward strand.
TTTTGAGACAGAGTCTCAGTTTGTTACCCAGGCTAGAGTGCCATGGTGTCAGCCTAGCTCACAGCAACCTCAATCTCCTGGACTCAAGCAATCCTCCTGTCTCAGCCTCCCAAGTAGCTGGGACTACAGGCATGCGCCACCATGCCCGGCTAATTTTTTTTTCTATATATATTAGTTGGCCAATTAATTTATTTCTATTTATAGTAGAGACGGGGTCTCGCTCTTGCCAAGGCTGGTTTCAAACTCTTGACCTCAAGCAATCCGCCAGCCTCGGCCTCCCAGAGTGCTAGGATTACAGGCGTGAGCCACCACGCCTGGCCCGCCTGAATTTTTTAAGACTATTTTTTAGAGCAGTCTTAACACCAAAATTGAGAGAAAGGCACAGAAATTTCCCACATACACGGTCCCCTGTCCCTACACATACATAGCCTCCCTCATTATCAACATTCCCTACCGGAGTGAGTGTGGGTAGGAAAGTGAGGCATGAGCGGAGGAGGTTCGGAACCAGGCTGTGTAAACAAATGGGCTACTGAGTAAGAAAACACACTGCAAGATAAGGGTAGCCGTGTCACAGAATGTTAGCATAAGAAATGTGAGACAGGAGCAGAGAAAATAAGAAAGCAAACAACAAAACATATGGGATGCTGCATAAGAGAACATACAGTGGCCGGGCGCGGTGGCTCACGCCTGTAATCCTAGCACTCTAGGAGGCCAAGGCAGGAGGATCGCTTAAGGTCAGGAGTTTGAAACCAGCCTGAGCAAGAGCGAGACCCAATCTCTACTAAAAATAGAAAGAAATTAATTGGCCAACTAAAAATATATAGAAAAAATTAGCCGGGCATGGTGGCGCATGCCTGTAGTCCCAGCTACTCGGGAGGCTGAGAGGCTGAGACAGAAGGATTGCTTGAGCCCAGTTGCTGTGAGCCAGGCTGACGCCACAGCACTCTAGCCTGGGCAACAGAGTAAGACTCTGTCTCAAAAAAAAAAAAGGAGAGAACATACTGTAACAGTAAGGAGATAAGATAAGAGTAACCACAATGTCACAAGAAACGTAACAGAAACAACCACAGGGCACATTACAGTTTACGCCTCCCCCAGCCCCAGCCACCATGGGCTTTGGACCCCACAACACATCTGGGGCGACCATATACGGTGGAAAACTCCCTAACAGCAGGAAGGAGACAACATCCCCATTGGTAAAGAAAAGAAGAAGAGACAGCATCACAAAGGAGAGGCCTGAGGAAAGAAAAGAGGAAGCCCAGAGAGACCCCAGTGCTGCTTCCAAAGTGTCTCTTGCTTTCATTCTTCCGTCTGGAGAAGACAAGACCCCAGGAGTTCAACAGCAGTAACTAGAGTGGTACATTTGTTACAACTGATGAACATTGTCATCACCCAAAGACCACAGCTTACATTAGGGTTCACTCTTAGAGAGGAACATTCTGTGGGTTTGGAAAAATATAATGACATGTACCCACCATTATAGTATCTGCAGAGTATTTCCACTGCCCTAAAAATCCTCTGTGTGCCCACTATTCATCTCCACCCACCTCCCCCAACCCCAGCTGTTTCCATAGTTGTGCCTTTTCCAGAATGTTATATGCTTGGAATCAAATGTAGCCTTTCGGATTGGCTGTTTCACTTCTTGGTTTGTTGTTGTTTTTGTTTCATTTCCAAGGGCTGGGAATCCCTTTAGAAATTCTAGCACTCATGGAGAAACTGAGACTCAGGGAGCAAGCTGACAGAGGTCCCACAGCGTGACAGAACCTTATCTAGTTTCGAACTCAGCACTCCAGCGTGGGTCATAAACAAACCTCTGGCTATACACAGGTCCCAGCTCCCATGGCTTTATCACTTCTTTTACTCACATTTAAGTTTACTCTATGTCTTTTACTTTTTTTTTTTTCTTTTTTTTTTTGAGACAGGGTCTCACTTTGTTGCCCAGGTGATAGTACAGTGGCATCATCATAGCTCACTGCCATCTTGAATTCCTTCGCTCAAGCAATCCTGCCTCAGCCTCCCAAGTGGGTGGGACTACAGGTGCACACCACCATGCCCAGCTGATTTTTTAATATTTTGTAGAGACAAGGGCTCACTATGTTGCCCAGGCTGGTCTCAAACTCCTGGGTTCTCTCAATCCTACCACCTCGGCCTCCCAAAGTGCTTGGGACTACAGGCAAGAGCCACTGTGACCAGCCACCTCCATATCTTTTCATAGCTTGATAGTTCATTTGTTTTTAGCACTGAATAACATTTCATTATTGGATGTACTGCAGTTTATTTATCTATTCCTCTACTGAAGGACATCTTGGTTGCTGCTGAGGTTTGGCAATTAGGAATGTAACTGCTATAAATGTTCATGTGCATAGCTCAAATTTTGTAAAGTTCCTTTCAGTTCTTGCTAACTTAGTTCTACAACACAAGGTGCTCACCAGATAAAAAATAAAAATGAAAAAAGCAAAGAAAATAGACATATCCTTTGGGTGTTCACAAAGAAGACCTGGTCTATCAACTTGCCACACATCTCCACATTCTGGGAAGCATCCCCAAGACAGGGGACCCTGGGTACCCTTATGGTTTAAGTGTTCCTCTTCTTGAGATGGCCATTGCTGATGACAGATGCGGTGCCAATGGCTCTTCCCCGCCACTGGCTTTACTGGGCACACCCCCAGCTTTACTCTCCGTGGAAAGCAGAAGAAATGGCAATGGATGAAAGGGTGTGGTCCATTCAACTGCCCTCAACTCCATGGCTGTGTTTTACTCTCCTGGAAGCTTCAGGACAGCTGTTTGAAAACACTCCAGTGGCCCCCATGCCATGAGGGATAGGAGTCACCTGTTTTTAAAGGCTGAGAGCAGATATTTCCTGTTCAACATTGTATTAGGGTTCTCCAGAGAAACAGAACCAATAAGGATGCATATGGACACAGAAAGATTTAGCATAAGGAGCTGCCTTTTGCAATCTGGAGATGGGCAAGTCCAGCATCTTCACTGGGGGCCAGCAGGTGCAAGACCCAGAAGAATCAAAGGTGCAGTTCCAGTCCGAAGGCCCATAGGAGGCTGGGCGTTTAGTTCAAGTCAGGCCTCGGACTGATTGGTGGAGGCCCACTCACCCATGTTATGTTGAGCAATCTGCTTACCAAAAGTTCACTGATTGAAATATTGATCTCATCCAAAAACACCCTCCAAGTTGACACATCAAATTAACTGTCACAGACATCATGAGACTGTGAATCGACCCTTCTAGGGATGACCTTGCCTTGGAGCAAGCGAGAAAGTGTCCACTGTCCTCGTTCCCTTTTCCACTCTTGTCCCCTCTAGTAGCCGCAGCTGTGGTGCAGTCGCCATCAGCACACCTACCTCCCCAAAACCCCCAGGAGCAGACAGCCTGAGATCCCGCCTCTGCCAACGCACCACGCAACGACCTCTAGATATTTGTATACCTGACCAGGTGGCTTCTCCACGCACCCAGGGTAAGTCCAAACTCAACACAGTTGTTAGGCACTCCATAACTTGGCTTTCATCTAAATCTCTAGCAGTAGTATTAACTCTAGTCTCACTAAACACTTATCCCAGGATAGGCCCAGCTCTCTCAACCTTAGGCCTTTGCACACACTGTTCATCCGCACAGGCAGCAGTGCTAGGATCACAGGCGTGAGCCACTGTGCCCGGCCCGCTGTGCCCTTAAAACCTATGTTATAAGGAGAATAAAGGCTGGTATGATGGAAAATTTTGAGTTATAGAATATTAATTAAGAAACAGGGCCGGGCGCGGTGGCTCACGCCTGTAATCCTAGCACTGTGGGAGGCCGAGATGGGCGGATTGCTCGAGGTCAGGAGTTTGAAACTAGCCTGAGCAAGAGTGAGACCCCATCTCTACTATAAAATGGAAACAAATTAATTGGCCAACTAATATATATAGAAAAAACTAGCCGGGCATGGTGGCGCATGCCTGTAGTCCCAGCTACTCGGGAGGCTGAGGCAGCAGGATTGCTTGAGCCCAGGAGTTTGAGATTGCTGTGAGCTAGGCTGACGCCACGGCACTCACTCTAGCCTGGGCAGCAAAACGAGACTCTGTCTCAAAAAAAAAAAAAAAAGAAACAGTGCTGGCTGAGCGTGGCGGCTTGCGCTTGTAATCCTAGCACTCTGGGAGGCTGAGGCGGGAGGATCACTGTAGAATAGGAGTTTGAGACCAGCCTCAGCAAGAGTGAGACCCCGTCTCTACTAAAAATAGAAAATTTAGCCAGGTGTGGTGGCACATGCCTGTAGTCCCAGCTACTCGGGAGGATGAGGAAGGAGGATTGCTTGAGCCCAGGAGTTTGAGGTTGTTGTGAGCTAGGCTAGTGCCATAGCACTCTAGCCCTGGGCAACAGAGTGAGACTCTGTCTCAAAACAAAAAAGGACCCTCTAGACCACTTGAGGGAACCTGGAATCGATCCTTTCAGCATTAAGGAGTCACTGAAATATTTTAATCTGGGAAGTTTTGTGAACAGATTTGCCCTTTATAGAAACGAAGGTTTGGCCTTCACTGCACATTGTTTTTACTGTTTCTCAGAGTGTGGTCCATGAACAGTTTACCAGAAGCCTGGATCGGGGCAGGTGAACACTTAGAAATCAAAATATGCATTTAAACCTAGTTCCTCAGGTGATTCTTCATTGAACACAAAAACACGCACACACACACACACACACACACACACACACCTCAAAGTCCTTCGAAGAACCTCCAATGTAGCAGATAGCTAGAAAAGCGGAGTGAAACTCAAAGAATAATGGGTCTTCAGGAAGCTACTTACAACATGGCCAGAAGATGGCGCAGGTTTTCCATTTACCTGATTCATACATAGCTAGAAAGATGGAAATCTTGCTCGAAAGAAATTACTTGATCTCACTACATAAATCCAGAAGGGGGCTCCCCAGAAATTATGATGGCAAATGAAAAACTAGAAAGACTCATAACATGGAAATAGGCATCCTAACTTCATAGAAGCAACCCTTCTCTAGAGAAAGATTAGATTAGGACATGTCCTCTAGGCTAGAATAGTGCTACACCCCCAGAAAGAAAGCTCTAACCAGTCCCTGTTTTATTTTGGCTGCAAAATAAAACAATTATTTAGAAGAGAGTAGGTCCCTGTGGAATTTAGGGACAGCAGCAGTTGGCCTCCAGCCCTAGGAAGGAGAGAGAAGGCCTCTAGTCCCACCGCAGGTACAGATGGACAAGCGGGCTCCCTGGGCTGTCAAACCCACATAGCCAATTCTCTTCCTTTGCTATTAGGTTGAGATCTGGCATCAGTGGGGGATAGAGGCAGAGCCCAGCAAGCACCTTGGCACCTCCACTGAGGATGGGGTGAGTAGTTATGGCAGCAAAGCACCTACAAATTGTGCAAAATATCTTGTTCAACACTCAGCTCCCTATTATAACTTCCAAGAAACCTTCCCCAGACGTCCCCTGTAAGTTTGGTTAATGCAGCCTCTTCTGCCATTCCATAGAACCTGTTGTTTACTTTTTCAATTAAATTTTAGTGTTAAAAGGAATCTCTTTTCAAGATCAATCTTACCCAAGAGATGCTAGGCTATGAGCTACCAGCAGTAGGCTATCAGCTACTGCTTTCTTCTCAGCAAGACACTAGAGGGAAATAGCATTCATAATAGCAATGCAAATCAATTTTACTCAGAAATAATATTAACAAGAAAATATGTAAGACATGTCTGAGAAAAAAACCTGCAAAATTTTAATCAAATGATGCTATCAACAATTTTTTTTTTAAATTTCAGCATATTATAGGGGTACAAATTTTAAGGTTTCAATAAATGCCCTTTCCCCTACTCCTCCCAACAATTTTTTTTTTTTTTTGGAGACAGTCTCTGTTACCTGGGCTCGAGTGCCATGGCGTCAGCCTCACTCACAGCAACCTCAGACTCCTGGGCTCAAGTGATCCTTCTGCCTTAGCCTCCCGAGTAGCTGGGACTACAGGCATGCACCACCATGCCCGGCTAATTTTTTTTTTTCTTTCTATTTTTAGTAGGGGGGGGGGCGGTGTCTCACTCTTGCTCAGGATGGTTTCGAACTCCTAACCTTGAGCAATCTTCCTGCCTGGGCTTCCCAGAGTGCTAGGATTATAGGCGTGAGCCGCTGCACCCAACCTATTAACAATGTTAACAGCAAACATTTATGGAAGGCTTACCATGCTCTAGGTACTAGTCTAAGCACTTTTGCATGTTTTAATTCGTTTAATCAAAAATTCTATGAGGCTGATAGTATTTCTCATTTTATAGGAAACAGACATGCAAAGAGGTTAATAACTTGTCTTATGAAATTTCATCTTCATTTGCTGGAAAAGCATGGAAAACTTGAAAAACATATAATTCTTCCCCAATTGTTTTTTATATTTAACTCAACCCTGATAAAACTCCCCAAAGAAGGAAAGTTCACAAATGTAAGAAGTTCATATTTTATATAAGTACATATGTACATAGAAAAAATCTGAAAGAATGTACATCAAAGTGTTAGGTATGATCTTTGCTTCCTTGTATTTTTCTATATTTAACAAACTTGTTGCAATGTGCATGTATTACTGAATTCCAAGTACAGTGAAAAGCATTAACTGAATTAAGTTCTCCCAACAACACTGTGAAGTAGATATTATTTTGCTTACTTTATAATTTTAAAAATGGAAGCACAGGTGGCTCACACCTGTAATCCTAGCACTTTGGGAGGTGGAGGTGGGCGGATCACTCAAGGTCAGGAGTTCGAAACCAGCCTGAGCAAGAATGAGACTCCGTCTCTACAATAAATAGAAAGAAATTAATTGGCCAACTAAAAATACATAGAAAAATTAGCCGGGCATGGTGGCGCATGCCTGTAGTCCCAGCTACTCGGGAGGCTGAGGCAGAAAGATTGCTTGAGCCTAGGAATTTGAGGTTGCTGTGAGATAGGCTGATGCCATGGCACTCTAGCCTGGGCAACACAGTGAGACTGTCTCAAAAAAAAATGGAAGCACAGAGAGGTTAAGTAACTTTCCCAAGGTCACACAACTAATAAAGTGGTGATCTCAACCCAATAGCCCAAAGCCAGCTCTTTTATGAGTGGGGATTATTGCATTCCAAGGAAGGAGGAAATGAGGACTGTACAAAGTGATGAGGGTCTTAATAGCAAGAGTCCCAGGTGGCTTGGGAGCTCAAAGTGTACTTCATTCAGGCTAGAGAATCAAATAAGGCTTCTTCGAGGAGGTATCATCAAAGCAGGACTTCCAAAGAACAGTGTTTGGCCCTTAGTACAGGTGCGATAAATATTTGACAAATGAGTCGATTAACCTAGCAAAGACTTTGTATTGAGTGAGGAAGGGCATTCTAAGTGAGGAAGGGCATTCTAAGCAGAATAATGTATGGGGTGTGTCTCAGCCAGGGCTCCAAGCTGGTTTTCTTGGGCATTCTGCAGTGATGGAGTGGTTGGGGCTCAGCTTCCTCATGTCCATTCCACTGCCAACTCCAGAAACGCCTCTCCCTTTCGGGCTTGGATGTCTTGGCAGGTGGCAGGGGTATCAACTTGGTAATCAAACTGGAAGCAGGCAAAAGTCATATTCTGACAGGCCAGACAAGGCGGAAGAGCTGGGCAGACTCAAGGAGGGCCCGGTGTCAGCAAGGAGCCTGCTACAAGGCCCAGCCGGTTTGCCTCGACCTCCTGGATAGCCATCCTCTGCTTCCGAGGCAGCTCGCTGGCATTTTTCGGGGCCAGGTAGGGGCCTAAGGGACAGTGGTTTTCAAATATTTTTGCCCAGATTCCTCATAAAACACATTTTTAGGTTGACATCTAAAACTTTTTTTTTTTTTGAGACTGAGTGTCGCTTTGTTGCCCAGGCTAGAGTGAGTGCCGTGGCGTCAGCCTAGCTCACAGCAACCTCAAACTCCTGGGCTCAAGTGATCCTCCTGCCTCAGCCTCCTGAGTAACTGGGACTACAGGCATGCGCCACCATGCCCGGCTAACTTTTTCTATATATATTAGTTGGCCAATTAATTTCTTTCTAAGTATAATAGAGACAGGATATCGCTCTTGGTCAGGCTGGTTTCGAACTCCTGACTTCCAGCAATCCGCCTGCCTCGGCCTCCCAGAGAGCTAGGATTACAGGCGTGAGCCACCTCGCCTGGCCTTAAATCATAAGTTTAAATAGTTTCAAAAGTACTTATTTTCTAGTTATTTTTTATATGATGAACACATTTAAATACATTTTTTTGTCAAAAACAGATTTAGTTCACCCAATTTACAGAGTGTTCCCCATATAATGACCTAATTGGCATAGCAAGACCCATCAGATAGATTGTACTTTTGGTCAGGAAAGATCGGACTTCACATTTCACAAATAATGCTGTTCATGTACGTCCTGAGGACCTCTCTCTATCTCACTTCTGATTCTAAATCCAATAGAAATGTAGCAACCACACACCTGTAATCCTAGCACTCTGGGAGGCCGAGTCAGGATTGCTTGAGGTCAGGAGTTTGAGACCAGCCTGAGCAAGAGGGAGACCCCATCTCTACTAAAAATAGAAAAATTAGCCAGGTATCACGGTACATGCCTGTAGTCCCAGCTGCTTGGGAGGCTGAGGCAGGAGGATTGTTGAGCCCACGAGTTTGGGGGTGCTGTGAGCTATGATGATGCCACTGCACTGTACCTGGGACAACAGAGGAAAGAAAGAAAGGAAAGGAAAAAAGGGGGAGAGAGAGAAATAAATACACTAATAAATAAATACATAAATGAATGAATGAATGAATGAATGTAGGAACCAGAATAAGCCGCCTGGAGTTCCAAAGGCTGGCCGAGCTAAGGGCAGTTAGGAAGAAGCAGATGTGGTAAGCTCTCTCTCCTCCCCCTATTAGTCTAAAAGCAGGACATACATTTGCAAAGACAAAAGGTACCTGGCCCCTCCCTTCCTCCAGGGAGAGCAAAGGTGAACCAAAAACAACTTTAGACCCTCATCTGCCCTCATCTTCCCGGAGATTGTACCTGAGGAATGTGCATTAACAAACTTTACTATCTAGCCCTTGTCTGCCCTTTATTTGCTTTCCCCCCAAGTTGCCCTCCCTAGAGACTCAAAGTGTTTTCCCTCTGTCTTGTCACATCTCTGACAAGGTACTGTTCTTTGTTGAAGGTGCTGTATAAGCTGGAATTCAAGGCCAGCTTTTTGAAAACTACTCATTCCCACTGGTGTCTCTCAGGTAGATATGAAATATACATGTTAATAAATTTGTTTTTTGCCTTGTTAATCTGTCTTCCATTACAGGGGCCCATTTCAACTAGGAGCCTATGAAGACAGAAGAAAAAAATTTTTTTTCTTTTCCTACAGAAACAAGGAGGGAGAGAAGGGGGTAGGATGGAAGTATAGATGGGTGGGTGGGTGGAAGGACAGGTTGATTGCCTTGAAGATATAAAGTACATTCCCTTTCAATATTACTCATGGAAGCTGCCAGGCTGTTCATGTTATGGATTTATTAGGGCGAAAAGCCTAGTAGGTGCTCACAGCGCAGGTGGAGAAAGATTCAAGATATATCAAAGTAAAAAAGTTTATTTTACGATTCAGAAGAACAGAAAGAGAGAGAGAATGGGGGAGACAGCAGGAAGATGTCATCTCAAAGAAAGAGAAAAGGGTGCCAGCAGTGAGGGCAAGTGGCTTGCTGCTTTTCTGGGGACAAAGAGAAAAATAGTAATTGTGGAGTAATTAGCAGACAGTAGGGAGACATCAGTTTGTCCGTCTTTCTTGTTTCTTCTGTTTCTGGAGACTTGCTTGTCTCTGAAATGTAGCAAGGCCTAAACTGGGGGTGTGATTTTGCCCCTGAGATATGGTTCTGGGCAGGAAACTAAGACTTGGAGCTCACCCCCCCTCCCCCCACTCTGTCCCACAGCTTCTCAGGAACACCTCTAGGCTATGGAGACAGATTCCGATGGCTGTGAGCTGGTGACATAAAGAGAAAGATTTACATCTCCTTTCCGCTCTTTTCAGATGCCCGTGACAAAGGAACCCCGCAGGGTCCCTGCCAGCTTTGGGAGAGCAATAGAGGGAGAGCTCCAGATTGATCTGTAGCTGTTATTAGAAACTTGCGGGATTCGATATTTGCCCGGTGTCTCAGCAAGGCTGCCCTATCAGGATTCCCACTCAGAGGTAGGCCTTCTCACCAGATTTCTATACCCGGGGGAAATGCTCCCATATGAAGAGTCCAGAATGGAAGTCATCGTTTCACAAACTGGGAAAAGAAAGGTTGAGAAAGAGGCAGAGGGAGGTAGGAAAAGGGAATCTCTGATTCCCACAAGGTGCCTCAGGGTGGAGTAGGGGACCATGGCCTTTTTGCCTTTCCCTTCGTTTTTCTCCTGTCACCTCCTGCAGCTCCCTGGTCAGCAGCACACGAGACTCAGCACTGAGATTGTCTAAGGCCACAGGAAAGTGGTGGAAAATTCACCATCACCATTGCTGGGAAGAGCAAATTTATGGCTCTGTTCTTTTTTTGGAGACAGAGCCTTGCTCTGTCACCCAGCTGCGGTACAGTGTCGTGATCTTAGCTCACAGCAACTTCAACCTCCTGGGCTCAAGCAATCCTTCTGCCTCTGCCTCTTGAGTACCTGGGACTACAGGTGTACACTACCATGACTGGCAAAATTTTTAAAAATTATCATTATTATTATTATTTGTAGAGATAAGGTCTTGCTATGTTGCCCAGGCTGGTCTCAAACTCCTGGCCTCAAGTGACCCTCCTGTTAAGGCCTCCCAAAATGCTGGGATTACAGGTGCGAGCTACCACAGCCTGCTCCCTGGGATTATTTTTCTAGAATGTAATACATACATATGAATAAATACTTCAAAATAAAACAAGACAAAACAACTATCTAGGCCTGTTTATCTGCTGGAAGGCCTCTGCCTACCCCAGAGGCTGCAGGCTCCAGTGTGAAGACCCAGCCCTGCTGAGGGCAGCCACACCCCACCAGCCTATTCTTTTTGCCACTAGCCGATTCTGCAACTTAATGTAAATAGGCCTTGCTCTGGGAGTCCAGGCGGGCTGATCGCTCAAGGTCAGGAGTTCGAAACCAGCCTGAGCAAGAGCGAGACCCCCATCTCTACTACAAATAGAAAGAAATTAATTGGCCAACTAAAAATATATACAAAAAATTAGCCGGGCATGGTGGCGCATGCCTGTAGTCCCAGCTACTCGGGAGGCTGAGGCAGCAGGATTGCTTGAGCCCAGGAGTTTGAGGTTGCTGTGAGCTAGGCTGACGCCACGCCACTCACTCTAGCCTGGGCAACAAAGTGAGACTCTGTCTCAAAAAAAAAAAAAATGTAAATAGGCCTTGATTGGCCCATTAAAACCAGAGCCCAAGACTCAAATTTTTTCACCCAAAAAACTGTGACACACAGGGGTGGAAAGGCTTACCCTTTTAGAAACCTAATCCTGATACCCTTATTACACTTAAAACGAATTAATAATAATCCCTTACTATCATCAAATTTCTAATTAGTGTTCAAATTTTCCTTTTTGTGAGACATTTTGTGTACTGTTCTCAGTCATGATCCAAAGAGGCTCCACCAACATTGGATTAATATAACTGATATGTTATTTAAGTCTCTTTTAATGATTAAAGTATTGAAACTGTCTATAGGTTCTCCCACACACACCCCATTTTTTACCCCCTTTATATTTATTTGTTGAAGAAACCAGGCTATTTTGTCCTGTATGGTTTCTTGCACTCTGAATGTTGCTGGCTGCATCCCTACAGTGTCATTTAGCATGCCATTTTATTTTATTTATTTATTTATTTTGAGACAGAGTCTCGCTTTGTTGCCCAGGCTAGAGTGAGTGCTGTGGCATCAGCCTAGCTCGCAGCAACCTCAAACTCCTGGGCTCAAGCAATCCTTCTGCGTCAGCCTCCCGAGTAGCTGGGACTAGAGGCATGCCCCACCATGCCTGGCTAATTTTTTCTATATATATTAGTTAGCCAATTAATTTCTTTCTATTTATAGTAGAGACGGGGTCTCGCTCTTGCTCATGCTGGTTTGGAACTCCTGAGCTGGAGCAATCCGCCCACCTTGGCCTCCCAGAGTGCTACGATTACAGGCGTGAGTCACCACGCCCCACCTAGCACGCCATTTTAGATTATGCATTTCCCCTAAGCTGTAACTGCCATTCAAGCCTGATTCTTTTTTTCTCTGCCATTTGATTTTTTTTTTCATTTAAGTAATTTTACTAATAATGCCAAAGAGGGCTGGGCACTGTGGCTCACATCTGTAATCCAGCATTTTTTGGGAGGTCAAGGCAGGAGGATCGTTTGAACCCAGGAGTTTGAGACCAGCCTGGGCAACTTAGTGAGACCCAGTCTCTACAAAAGATTAAAAACTTAAGCCAGACCTGGTGGCACATGCTTGGAGTCCCAGCTACTCAGGAGGCTGAGGCAGGAGGATTACGTGAGCCCTAGAGTTCAAGGCTGCAGTGAGCTGTGAATCCTGCCACTGCACTCTAGCCTGGGAGACAGAGAGAGATCCTGTCTCAAAAAACAAAATGGGGTGAAGAAGGGGTCGGCCGTCAAGCACCAAGCGACATTGACACAAGATGGCAACCACCACAGGCTTAGACAATTTATGAAAACTGAATATATAGCCTTAAAATAGAATGTGGACCTAAATATTCAGAAGCACCCTACTCTTTAAGATTTGTAACAAAAATTATATGGATGGAGTTAATATTAATAGTTCTTTTTTTTTTTTTTTTGAGACAGAGTCTCGCTTTGTTGCCCAGGCTAGAGTGAGTGCCGTGGCGTCAGCCTAGCTCACAGCAACCTCAAACTCCTGGGCTCAAGCAATCCTGCTGCCTCAGCCTCCCAAGTAGCTGGGACTACAGGCATGTGCCACCATGCCCAGCTAATTTTTTCTATAAATATTAGTTGGCCAATTAATTTCTATTTATATTAGAGACAGGGCCTCGCTCTTGCTCAGGCTGGTTTTGAACTCCTGACCTTGAGCAATCCTCCTGTCTCAGACTCCCAGAGTGCTAGGATTACAGGTGTGAGCCACTGCGCCTGGCCTAATATTAATAGTTCTAATGGACTGGTTGACCCAAGAGTCTTATCAGTGCTAGCAAAATGGCAGAATCCATACAGCATCAAAGTTGTCCTGCAAGAGCTTTGGTGCCTAAAGGAGAGTGTTATAGCAATTAAACAAAAAGAAAAACCACAGGCCCTTCCCCTTCCCCCCTATTTGATTTAAGCAGTGGTTAAGTTTTCTAGATACATCTTGTAGACCTCAAAGCACTGGAAAGGAAGCTCCCATTCAAAGGGAACTTATATTAAGATATTATAAATTATACTAATTTTTTTGTCCATTTGAGTATAAAAGTTGTACTATAACAAAACCCAGAACAAACCAAACAAACAAAAAAAGTAACCCACAAAACAATAATGCCAACAAGGAAGAAGTAAGGTATTAAAAAAAGACAAAGTTCTCTTTGTTTATTCATATACTATATGTTGATTGAAGAGCCAACACCTGCCAGATATTGAGGCTTCACTGCTTCTTAGCTGTATGACCTTGGGCAAGTCAGCTTCCACCTGAGCCTTGCAAATCAGGCCTGGGGAGCCGAACCACCCAGAACTCTTGAGTCTTTGCACAGGACAGCTTCCTGAGCTGCCCAGCCCATCTTCTTAATTTTGGAGAAAATTGGGAAGCATTTGGCAGTACACTGAGCACAACCAGAATCTGATTTGGTAAGAAAAGTTTGCTTACTCAGTTATTCCTTCATTCAACATGAGGGTCTATCTTTCCTTAAAGCAAGTTGGAAAAAAAAAAACCATGAAGGCCTAACACATACCAGTGATAATTCTTTGTACAGTGAATGAATAAATCGTCAAACAAGAAAGAAAATTCTTGCCCTTGGCCGGGCATGGTGGCTCATGCCTCTAATCCTAGCACTCTGGGAGGATGAGGCGGGCGGATTGCTCGAGTTCAAAAACAGCCTGAGCAAGAGTGAGACCCCCTCTCTACTATAAATAGAAAGAAATTAATTGGCCAACTAATATATATAGAAAAAATTAGCCAGGCATGGTGGCGCATGCCTGTAGTCCCAGCTACTCGGGAGGCTGAGGCAGGAGGATCGCTTGAGTCCAGGAGTTTGAGGTTGCTGTGAGCTAGGCTGACGCCATGGCACTCACTCTAGCCTGGGCAACAAAGCGGGACTCTGTCTCAAACAAAAACAAAAACTTCTTGCCCTTGTGGGTTATAGTCTATACTCTAGTGGGGAAGTAGAAGCAAGACATAATAAAAAAACCCCACAGCATTGAATAGATGAATTCAGATTCCGTTAACTGAGAACCAAATAGAGAGGGTGCTGTAATAAATGGAAAGGGTGGCCTGGGAGGCCTTTTAGAGGAATTAGTATGAGGATGAAAGAAGTCGGTCTTGACAAGAATTGGGAAAATAACTCACAAAGTAGACAGCTAGTGCAAAGGCCCTGAGGCAGGAAGCTCAGTGTTTTCTGAGGAACAAAAAGGAAACAAGTGTCTCTGTTATGGGGACAGGAGTACTAAGACAACGTTGCAGGGGGACACAGGATGGAATGAGTTAGAAATTTACTGTACTGAAATGGGAAGCTACTGAAAGATTTTACTAACAAGTTGGGAGAGGGATTGCAGCGGGGCCAGAGGCGGCTAGGAGACCAGCTGGTGCCTATTTCAGGGATCCAGGTGCGACATGATGGGCTCCCAATGCGCTGGAGCTGTGGAGAGGGCTAAGAGAGCGGACCCAAGGGCTAGGGAGTGGGTTAACTGTGGGGGGTGACGAATGAGGTGACCTAGGGGGTCTGGCCTGCGCAGTTAGGCGCTGAGGGGCGCCTTTACTGGGATGTGAGCCTGCATGCGAACAGGTGGGCTGGGGGCCGCGTTCAGGCGGAGGCTCGGCGGAGCCCTAGGGAAGAGAGTGGGCGCTCAGTCCGGGCCCGCATGGAAGTCACTCCTCACTTGGGGACGGAATGCGACTTCCGGGGAGGAGGCGACAGAATGTAGATTGAGGGGGGGGTTGGGCCTGGAAACTTTCCAATCCTTAGGAGAAGGGGAGGAGCCAGTAAGAGATTGTGCGTCCGTTCGCTCCTCAATTAAGATACTCCTTCCAGACCTCGTTGGCTTCTCCGTCCTCCAGGCGGGCTTCCTCCTGCTCCACGTAAGGCTGGCCCAGGTGTGCGGGGCGCGGGGTGGGTCGCCCCCTCGCCTTCACCCCCGCTCTGTCTCTCAGCGGCTCTGTCGTGAGAAAGGACCTTCCAAAGCCTCTTCCCACCCCAAATGGGGGTGGTGAAATAGCAGCTCTGTGAGGAGAAAATGACGCCGAGACAATGAGGAGGTGCTTGGCTGGTGCTAGCTTTGGAGCCGGGCGGACCTGGGTCTTCTGCCAGCACCTAGATCTGGGATCTTGAACTTCGTCTCCCACGTTTTTCTAAAGTGTTTCTTTCTTTCTTTTTTTTTTTTTTTTTTTTTTTTTTTTGAGAGTCTCGCTTTGTTGCCCAGGCTAGAGTGAGTGCTGTGGCGTCAGCCTAGCTCACAGCAACCTCAAACTCCTGGGCTCAAGCAATCCTGCTGCCTCAGCCTCCCGAGTAGCTGGGACTACAGGCATGCGCCACCATGCCCGGCTGATTTTTTTCTATATATATATTAGTCAGCCAATTAATTTCTTTCTATTTATAGTAGAGACGGGGTCTCGCTCTTGCTCAGGCTGGTCTCCAACTCCTGAGCTGGAGCAATCCGCCCGCCTCGGCCTCCCAGAGTGCTAGGATTACAGGCGTGAGCCACCGCGCCCGGCTGAAGTGTTTCTTTATCTGACTGGAAAACAGATTTGGAAGTAATAACTTCTCTGTAGTCCCTTCATGTGTTGGAAAAGGTGGCTGGATTCATTTTCATATTACGCAAGGAGAGCACGTCTTTTTTTCTTTAATAATTTTTATTTTATTATTTATATAATTTGATTTTTTTGTTTAAAATTAACAATTTATTTTCTATTTACCTGAGATCTGAGAAGGAAAGCACATCTTTGATAACAGACCCCAACTCTCACAAAGCAGCAGCCATCCTCTCCCCTGCCCCTTCCCTCCTCTCCTCAAATTCGGCCGTGGGTCCTTCCCCGCGGCCCTCTCCCACGTGCACCGCCAGGCTCCGTTAGTAACTCGCCTAGGACTTCTTAAGCAAACAGGAAGCTAGCGAGGTACTTTTTTTCCCGTCTACCAAATGGGGTGATTTTCTAAGTATTAAGCCTTAAACTTCGACTTCTATATTTTAGACTCGACTTGAATTCTAGGCACTGAGGCACAACTCTCCAGCCCTGCCCTGCACGAGGCCCCTCCCCCGCGAAGGCACAGAAGTGGGTAAGCTGCTGAGACTTGGTGGTTTTGTGGCTTGGTGGCTGGTTAAATGGAGGGCTGGTGTGCAGGTGGCAGGTTGGCAGGGGTATTTCAGGGTGAGCCTGGGGAGGTGACCTTGGGACTGAATGAGGCTTGCCTGTAATCTAGGGTGGGCGAACCTAACCTGGCACTATTATTAGCAAAACCCGCCCAATTGTTATGACTAGAAATCACAGATATTTTATTTCATATTATAGTGGTTGCAGGTATCCTGAAACACAGTTTTACACTCTCACTACTTGAAGGATAAAAAGTTTACTTCTGCCACTCAGTCTTGTTAAACAATACAGTAATAAGCTCATATTCCATATCCCAAATTTATTATTTTTGATAACTATCAAATGCTAAATTCTAATCAGAGGTTAAAGACCAGAGATCTCTTTTTCCCATCCGTGATACCAGATGCTGAATTCTGTCCATGGGCAATCTGGGTTCAGAATCCCTAGTCAAGAAAGCAGAGGCTGGCCAGGCGAGGTGGCTCACCCCTATAATCCTAGCACTCTGAGAGGCCGAGGCTGGCGGATTGCTCAAGGTCAGAAGTTCCAAACCAGCCTGAGCAAGAGCGAGACCCCATCTCTACTATAAATAGAAAGAAATTAATTGGCCAACTAATATATATAGAAAAAATTAGCTAGGCATACTGGCACATGCCTGTAGTCCCAGCTACTTGGGAGGCTGAGGCAGCAGGATTGCTTGAGCCCAGGAGTTTGAGGTTGCTGTGAGCTAGGCTGACACCGGGGCACTCACTCTAGCCTGGGCAACAAAGTGAGACTCTGTCTCAAAAAAAAAAAAAAGAAAGCAGAGGCTGGAGCAAACTTTGGGCCGGGCTTGGACATGTTATTGGAAGATTTAGGCGGCTTTCAGTCAGTACTCTGATAAGTTCAAATTTATATTTTAAGGAGGTTACTCTGTTTACAACAGGAGGGCAATTGTTGGCTCAGGGACCAGTTGAGAAGGCAAGAAATATTTAGCAATTCACACACCTGAGGCATTGGGGGCTGGGAGGGTGGACAGATTTCCTTTCAATCTAAGGAATTGAGGAAAAGCTTCTTGTTGTTGATTTGCATTTTCTTGGCTTGTGGCTGCTGTCTTTTCATATGTTTATCTCCTTGCATTCCCTTTATGGCGAATTACCTTTTCAAAACTGGCTGTGGGTTCTTACTCCTGGGCCCCGGTGTGTGTATGTGTGTGTGGTTTCTTGGGTTTTGGTTTTTTTTTTTTCCTAAATTTGTTGGTGGTATTATGGACTTGACTTTTAACTTGAACAGTCAATACTCCCCACCTCATTCCCTTTTTTTTTCCCTCTCCCCCACCGTCCTCTGCAGCAGCTATGCCCACCTCATTCTCTACAACCCAATCTTTCAGGACATCTAAAGTTTAGTGTGATATCTCCACAGAGTGCAAGTGCCTGTTTTTTTTTTTTTTTCCGAGACAAGGTCTGTCGCCCTGGCTGGAGTGCAGCCTCAAATTTCTGGGCTCAAGGGATCCTCCTGCTTCAGCTTTCCGGGTAGCTGAGACTATAGGCGCCAGCTACCACGCCTGGCTAAAATGTTTTGTAGAGATGGGGTCTTGCTGTGTTGCTCTGGCAGGTCAAGTCCCCTTTTTTATGATTGCAGAGGAGGAGAATAAAGGAGAATGCTCAGTTCTCCCTCCTTGGGTCTGGGGCTTTTTAAATTTTTTAAAAAATGGCTCTATAATAGGCCGGGCATGGTGCTTCACGCCTGTAATCCTAGCACTCTGGGAGGCCGAGGAGGGCGGATTCTCGAGGTCAGGTGCTCGAAACCAGCCTGAGCGAGACACGGTCTCTACTAAAAATAGAAAGAAATTAATTGGCCAACTAAAAATATATATAGAAAAAATTAGCCGGGCATGGTGGTGCATGCCTGTAGTCCCAGCTACTCGGGAGGCTGAGGCAGAAGGATTGCTTGAGCCCAGGAGATTGAGTTTGCTGTGAGCTAGGCTGATGGCCACGGCACTCACTCTAGCCCGGGTAACAAAGTGAGACTCTGTCTCAATAAATAAATAAGTAAAAGTGGCTTTATAATATACTTTTCACCTTATTTTCTTGTGTCAGCAGATCATTTGTAATATTCCAGAATGTATGTGTTGATCTTCTAAGCTGTGTGACATTCCATGTTTTGGACATATTTTGGTTCAGTTATTTCCTCAGCAGTGGGCATTCAAGTAATTTCCAGCTTTTTTCTCAGGGCACCTGTCATGTACCATAGAGTGGCTTTTGCAAGATAGGCAGTGCTAGATGACAGGGCTAATTACCTACATGGTGCTAGAATTCCTGCCCCTGCCCGGGCATTGTCAGTGTGTCACTAACCAGGGTGTTCAAACGTGGACTCCATTTTTTTTTCCTTCGCATTCCCTGACTAATAACATTGAGCATCTTTTTCATGTTTACTGTCCATGTGTTTTGTGTGTGTGTGTTTACAAAAACAGAATTGTACTACGCACATTTTCTGCAACTTTTTTTTCTTATAATATATCAATGACATACTTAACCAATATGTGTGATTTCAGTATACTGTATAGTATAATTTTGTATGTGCATAAACATATCACATGTACATAAATACACATGCGAAATAGTGTATTTTTGTTACAAAAAAACACAATACTAAACCTTTTATCATTCATTTTTTTTTTTTTTTTTTTTTTTTGAGACAGAGTCTCACTTTATTGCCCAGGCTAGAGTGAGTGCCATGGCGTCAGCCTAGCTCACAGCAACCTCAAACTCCTGGGCTCAAGCAATCCTGCTGCCTCAGCCTCCCAAGTAGCTGGGACTACAGGCATGTGCCACCATGCCCGGCTAATTTTTTCTATATATATTAGTTGGCCAATTAATTTCTTTCTATTTATAGTAGACATGGGGTCTCGCTCTTGCTCAGGCTAGTCTCAAACTCCTGAGCTCAAACGATCCGCCCACCTCGGCCTCCCAGAGAGCTAGGATTACAGGCGTGAGCCACCGCGCCCGGCCTCTCATGCTTAATTTTGCACATTGGTGGAGCGTGGTGGCTTACACCTGTAATCCTAGCACTCTGGTAGGCGGTGGGAGGTTGAGTTGGGAGGATTGCTTGAGCTCAGGAGTTCAGACCAGCCTGAGAAAGAACAAGACCCCCATGTCTACTAAAAATAGAGAAATTAGCCAGGCATCCTGGCTTGGCACCTGTAGTCCCAGCTACCTGGGAGGCTGAGACAGGAGGATCACTTGAGTCCTTTAGTTTGAGGTTATAGTGAGCTATGACTTTTTTTTTTTTTCTTGAGACATAGTCTCACTCTGTTGCCTGGGCTAGAGTGCCATCATGTCAGCCTAGCTCACAGCAACCTCAAACTCCTGGGCTCAAGCAATCCTGCTGCCTCAGCCTCCCAAGTAGCTGGGACTACAGACACACGCCACCATGCCCAGCTAATTTTTTCTTTATTTTTAGTTGGCCAATTAATTTCTTTCTATTTTTAGTAGAGACGGATCTGGTTCTTTTTTTATTTTTATTTAATTTTTTTTCCTTTTTTTTTTTTTTTGAGATAGTCTCACTTTGTTGTCCAGGCTAGAGTGAGCGCTGTGGCGTCAGCCTAGCTCACAGCAACCTCAGACTCCTAGGCTCAAGCAATCCTGCTGCCTCAGCCTCCCAAGTAGCTGGGACTACAGGCATGTGCCACCATGCCCGGCTAATTTTTTCTATACATATTAGTTAGCCAATTAGTTATTTATAATAGACACGAGGTCTCGCTCTTGCTCAGGCTGGTTTCGAACTCCTGACCTCGAGCAATCCGCCTGCCTTGGCCTCCCAGAGTGGTAGGATTACAGGCATGAACCACCACGCCTGGCCTATCCTTGCATTCTTCAATAAACTCATCTTGATCTTGGTGTATAAGTGTTATATACTTTTGGACTTGATTTGCTAATTTTTTTTCTTTTCTTTCTTTCTTTTTTTTTTTGAGACAGAGTCTCTGTTTCCTGGGCTAGACTGCTGAGGCATCAGCCTAGCTCACAGCAACCTCAAACTCCTAGGCTCAAGCAATCCTTCTGCCTCAGCCTCCTGAGTAGCTGGGACTACAGGCATGTGTCACCATGCCCAGCTATGCTAATTTAAGAATTTTGCATCTGTATGAGTTTGAGGAAAGTAGTGATTTATTCTCATTGTCCTCTAGTTTATTATTGAAGATCTGTCCTCTTATAATGAAATATTTTCTTTTTGCTATTCTGTAGAAGAGCTGGGTTTATAAAAGTTGCTTCTAAATTTTCAAATGTAATTATGAGAGTTTAATGCTTCCAATTTTGAACCATGCTTTGTCAGTAGTTGTGTCCCCTTTTCATTCATAGTGTTGTTTATTTGTACCTTTCCCTTGTGCCTGGCCTTTTTGTACTCTTTAAAACTGGTTCTTTCTTACTCTTTCCTATTTTGGTGCATGGCAAGTATCACTGTTCATCTCTCACTAGGAGAAAGCCCTCCCACTCCCCCCTCCTGTATACCTGCCTATCACCAACGCTTGCTCCATCCTTGTACACAGTGTTTCCATAGGGTGCAGCTCCTTGTAGTCTTTGCTGTATAGCTGCTGCTCATTTCTTTCAGATCCAACTGCCCACTTGCTCAGGTAAACCATCCTGGCTCTCCCTGAATACATGAGATTACACCTTGTATAGGCACTCGTGACCCTTGATCTCTACTTTGTAGGCTGGCACAATTGCAATTTTGTATTTGTTTTTCCCTAGTTAACCCACTTGAGGGTAGGTTCCCATATCTGTTTCTGTTCAACATTCTTTCCTTTACAGCACCTAGCACAATAACTAGCATATAATCTGTGCTCAGTAAATGTGAACAAGTGTCTGGGAACTTTGAAAGTTCACGTCTGTCCCCAGAAGTGTGACTGGGATATAAGTGGGTGTATTGTATATATACCTTTTATTAACTCTATACTAGATTTGGTGATATTTTTCTATCAGATGACTCAAGTTTGGGGAGGTTTTCTATTAACTACTTAATGCACTTTTTTTTTTTTTGAGACAGAGTCTCACTTTATTGCCCAGGCTAGAGTGAGTGCCGTGGCGTCAGCCTAGCTCACAGCAACCTCAAACTCCTGGGCTCAAGCAATCCTGCGGCCTCAGCCTCCCAAGTGTCTGGGACTACAGGCATGCGCCACCATGCCCGGCTGATTTTTTTGTATATATAATTTTAGTTGGTCAATTAATTTCTTTCTATTTTTGGTAGAGATGGGGTCTCACTCAGGCTGGTTTCAAACTCCTGACCTTGAGCAATCCGCCTGCCTTGGCCTCCCAGAGTGCTAGGATTAGAGGCGTGAGCCACCATGCCCTGCCTGTAATGCATTCTTTATCCTTCCATTAGCTGCATGGTAGGACTTTCTGGTTCTGTTCCTCAAAGCTATTGTTAGTGCTCACAAGTGTCATTTCCCTTTTCCATATATCTGCTTCAAAAATACCTACCAGTTTTGCCGGGTGTGGTGGCTCATGCCTGTAATCCTAGCACTCTGGGAGGCCGAGGGTGGCGGATTGCTTGAGGTCAGGAGTTCGAAACCAGCCTTAGCAAGCGGGAGACCCCCATCTCTACTATAAATAGAAAGAAATTAATTGGACAACTAATATATGTAGAAAAAATTAGCCAGGCATGGTGGAGCATGCCTGTAGTCGCAGGTACTCGGGAGGCTGAGGCAGAAGGATTGCTTGAGCCCAGGAGTCTAAAGTTGCTGTGTGCCTTCTAGCCTGGGCAACAAAACGAGACTCTGTCTCAAAAAAAAAAAAAATACCTACCAGTTTTGATTATTTACCATGATCTCCTTACGTCACTGAATCCCCTTAAAAGGATGTGTGGTTTTTCTTTTTATATCTGAATTCAAGCAATTTGGGTCAGCAGTGATGACCCAGCAGTTGATGCAATTTTTTTTTTTTTTTTTTTTTTGAGAGAAGGGGTCTGGCTTCTTGCTCAAGCTGGTCTCAAACTCCTGAGCTCAAAGGATCCACCTGCCTAGGCCTCCCAGAGTGCTAGGATTCTAGCTGTGAGCCACCAAGCCTGGCCAGGTGATGCAATTTTTAGCAACTAGAATACTTACTAGTCCTTGTAGAGGAAAAGATTGAGGAACTGGCATCCCAGTTGTCCAACATGTTCCTTTTGTGCTTTCCCACTTCTCATCGTTGTCAGGTAGTTATGCAGTTACTGTGTGCTACTTAAAACCAGAAATGAGCAACCCTAGTGAATCTCCTTAAGCAAAGATGGGTCTTAATGTGAGGCGGGAAGAGATATGAAATTTAATTCTTTTTCTTCCTTCATGGTGTGTCTTAACATTTGCACTCTGTAAAATAATGTTCTGAATTGACTTGACAACTGGTTTTGAGAAAAAGTCTAAATATTATCAATTTCTACAATTTCCATTTTCTCCAAGATTCTACCTCAGACTTTCATAATTTGGTATGGCATATATGTTTGTTTTTATACAAAATAATGTTAATTTTCTTTCTTTTTTTTTTTTTTTGAGACAGTCTCTCCTTGTTGCCCAGGCTAGAGTGAGTGCCACGGTGTCACCCTAGCACCCTCGGCCCACCTCGGCCTCCCAGAGTGCTAGGGTTACAGACGTGAGCCACCACGCCCGGCCTAAGGCCAATTTTCTTATAATTAATCTATTTAGTACTCAGAGAATATAGACAAGTTAATAGTATGTAAAGTCAGTTTCCATCATTCTTAGTTATCTGTTCTTTGGTTAATCTATGCCATTCAAGTCTTTATGTAAATGGAGTTTTAATGATTGTGTGGTATAAATTTTGAATTCTCATTATTTTCTCTTGTCTTAGTGTACATATGCCCATCTTGTTAGTGATCCTTTATGTTGAATTCTTGCAGAATACACTGTAGTTTTGGGTTTTTTTTCTTTAGTTTTTTGCTGCATTTATGATGCTATTTTGTGAAGTCGGGGCCTTCAGTGCATCCATCAATAAGTGATGCACTTGGAACCTAGCAAGCAACGTCCCAACACCACCACCCCACATCTCTGAGTCTCCATTGTCCATCATCTCATGCTCTGTTTCCATGTGTACACATTATTTAGCTCCTCCTTATAGGTGAGAACATGCAGTATTTGTCCTTTTGTCTTTGGGCTGTTTCACTTAAGATAATGGCCTTCGGGTGGGCTGTGGTGGCTCATGCCTGTAATCCTAGCACTCTGGGAGGCAGAGGCAGGAGGATTGCTTGAGGTCACGAGTTTGAGACCAGCCTGACCAAGAGGGAGACCCTGTCTCTACTAAAAATAGAAAAATTAGCTGGGCAACTAAAAATAGAAAAAATTAGCCAGGTGTGGTGGTGTGCACCTGTAGTCCCAGCTACTTAGGAGGCTGAGGCAGGAGTATCACTTGAGCCCAGGAGTTTGAGGTTGTTATGAGCTAGGCTTGTGCCATGGTACTATAGCTCCAGCGACAGAGCAAGATTCTGTCTCAAAAATAAGATATGGCCTTCAGTTCTATCCATGTTGCTGCAAAAGTCATGATTTCATTCTTTTTTGTGGCTGAATAAGTATTCTCATTGTGTATATCTACCATGTTTTCTTTATCCAGTCCTTTGTTGATGGACACTTAGGTTGATGCCTCATCTTTGCTATTATGAATAGTGCTGTGGTAAACACATAAGTGCAGGTATCTTTTTTATATATCGTTTTCTTTTCCTTTGGGTAGATACCCAGTAGTGGGATTGCTGGATCCTATCGTAGTTCTGTTTTTTTGTTGTTTGTTTTTTGTTTTTTTGGGTTTTTTTTTTGAGACAGAGTCTCAGGCGCCTGGCCTGCAGTTCTATTAATATTTTTAGTTCTTTACGAATTCTCCATACTTTTTTCTATAGAGGTTGCACTAATTTACCTTCCCACTGATAAGGGTATAAGAGTTCTCTTTTCTGGGGGGCGTGGGGGATGGGACAAGACAACATAAGCAACCTAAACATTTGTACCACCATAAAATAAAGAAATTAAAAAAAAGAGTTCCCTTTTCTCCTCATCCTTACCAACATCTGTTATTTTTTTGTTTTTAATAATAGCTATCTGATTCGTGTAAGATAATATCTCATTGTCATTTAATTTGCATTTCTCTGGTGTTTACTGAGATTAAACATTTTTCCATGTTTGTTGGCCATTAGGTTGTCTTTTGAAAAATGTCTGTTCATGTCCTTAGCCCACTTTTTTTTTTTTTGAGACAGAGTCTCACTTTGTTGCCCAGACTAGAGTGAGTGCCGTGGCGTCAGCCTGGCTCACAGCAACCTCAAACTCCTGGGCTCAAGCAATCCTTCTGCCTCAGCCTCCGGAATAGCTGGGACTATAGGCATGCACCACCATGCCTGGCTAATTTTTTCTATATATATTAGTTGGCCAATTAATTTCTTTCTATTTATAGTAGAGACGGGGTTTCACTCTTGCTCAGGTTGGTTTTGAACTCCTGAGCTCAAATGATCCACCCACCAGAGAGCTAGGATTACAGGCATGAGCCACTGCGCCCGACGTCTTAGCCCACTTTTTTTTCTCTTTTTTTTAATTTCAGCATATTATGGGGGTACAGATTTTAAGGTTTCAATATATGCCCTTTCCCCCCTCCCCCCACAAGTCTGTGTTTCCAGCATGACCATCCCCTAGATGGTGCACATCTCACTTATTATGTATTTATATACCCACCCCCTCCCACCTGCCCAATACCCTATTACTGTAGTACCTATGTGTCCACTTAGGTACTGCTCAGTTAATACCTGTTTGCTGGTGAGTATATGTGGTGCTTGTTTTTCCATTCTTGGGATACTTCACTTAGTAGTATGGGTTCCAGCTCTAACCAGGAAAATATAAGATGGTGTTATATCACCATTGTTTCTTAGAGCTGAATAGTATTCCATGGTATACATATACCACATTTTATTAATCCATTCTTGGATTGATGGGCACTTGGGCTGTTTCCACAGCCTTGCAAGTATGAATTGTGCTGCTATAAACATTTGAGTGCAGGTGTCTTTTTTGTAGAGTGTCATTGGATCTTATGGGTAGATGCCCAGTAATGGGATTGCTGGATCAAATGGTAGATTCACTTGTATTGCTTTAAGGTATCTCCATATTGCTTTCCACAGAGGTTGAACTAGTTTGTAGTCCCACCAGCAGTGTAGGAGTGTTCCTCTCTCCCCCCCACATCCACGCCAGCATTTATTGTTTGGAGACTTTTTTTTTATTTTTGAGACAGTCTGACTTTGTTGCCCAGGCTAGAGTGAGTGGCATGGCGTCAGCCTAGCTCACAGCAACCTCAAACTCCTGGGCTCAAGCAATCCTGCTGCCTCAGCCTCCCAAGTAGCTGGGACTACAGGCATGCGCCACAATGCCCAGCTAATTTTTTTTTCTATATATATTAGTTGGCCAATTAATTTCTTTCTTTCTTTCTTTCTTTTTTTTTTTTTTTTTTTGAGACAGAGTCNTTTTTGAGACAGAGTCTCACTTTGTTGCCCAGGCTAGAGTGAGTGCCATGGCTTCAGCCTAGCTCCAGCAACCTCAAACTCCTGGGCTCAAGCGATCCTCCTGCCTCAGCCTCCCGAGTAGCTGGGACAACAGGCATGCGCCACCATGCCCAGCTAATTTTTTTCTATATATATTAGTTGGCCAATTAATTTCTTTCTATTTATAGTAGAGACAGGGTCTCACTCTTGCTCAGGTTAGTTTTGAACTCCTAATTTCAAGCAATCCACCCGCCTTGGCCTCCCAGAGTGCTAGGATTATAGGCATGAGCCACCACGCCCTGCCTGTTTGGAGACTTTTTGATACAGGCCATTCCCACTGGAGTTAAGTGATATCTCATTGTGGTTTTGATTTGCATTTCCCTGATGATTAGAGATGTTGAACATTTTTTCATATGTTTGTTGGCCATTCTTCTGTCTTCTTTAGAAAAGTTTCTGTTCAAGTCCTTTGCCCACTTTTTAATAGGGTTATTTGATTTTTTTCTTGCTGATTTTCGTGCGTTCTAAGTATATTCTAGTTACCACCCCTTATCAGATGCGTAGGATGGAAAAATTTTCTCCCATTCTGTAGGTTGTCTGTTTACTTTCATCACTGTTTCTTGGGCTGTGCAGAAGCTTTTTAGTTTGATCATGTCCCATTTATTTGTTTTTGTTGCTGCTGTGATTGCCTTTGGGGACTTCTTCATAAACTCTTTGCCTAGGCCGATGTCAAGGAGAGTGTTTCCAACATTTTCCTCTAGAATTCTCAGAGTTTCATACCTTAGGTTTAAGTCTGTTATCCAGCATGAGTTGATTTTTGTGAGAAGTGAAAGGTGTGGGTCCTGCTTTAACCCACTTTTTAATGGGGATATTTGATGATTTTTTGTTGAGTTGTTGGAGTTCCTTGTAAGTTCTCAGTAATAATCTCCTGTCAGATTTATAGTTTGCAAATATTTCCTCCTATTCTACAGGTTATTCACTCTGTTGATTCTTTTGCTGTGCAGAAGCTTTGTAGTTTAAGTCCCATTTGTTTGTTTTTGTTGTCTGTGCTGCCTTTTTTTGTTATTGTAGATGGAGTCTCCCTATCTTTTTTTTTTTTTTTTTTGAGACAGAGTCTCACTCTGTTGCCCGGGCTAGAGTGCCTTGGCATCTGCCTAGCTCACAGCAACCCTCAATCTCCTGGGCTCAAGTGATCCTCCTGCCTCAGCCTCCCTAGTAGCTGGGACTACAGGCATGCGCCACCATGCCTGGCTAACTTTTCCTATATATATTTTTAGTTGGTCAATTAGTTTCTTTCTATTTTTAGTAGAGGCGGCATCTCGCTCAGGCTGGTTTCAAACTCCTCACCTTGAGTGATCCACCTGCCTTGGCCTCCCAGAGTGCTAGGATTACTGGCATGAGCCACCGCGCCCAGCTGTTTATGTTTTTGTGTGTGTGTTTTTAATTTTTTTTCTTTAATTTCAGACTATTACGGGGATACGAGCACTTTGGTTACATAAACTGCCTTTGCACCTCCTGAGTCAGAGGTACAAGCGTGCCTATCTCCCAGACAGCACAAACAGCACCTGTTAACTGTGAGTTTACCTATCTCCTCTTACCTCCTGCCACCTGCCCAACACTGGATGATTGTTACTTCCTTATGTGAACCTAAGGTTTGATTGATTAGTACCAATTTAATGGTGAGTACATGTGGTATTTGTTTTTCCATTCTTGTGATACTTTACTTAGAAGAATGGGCTCCAGCTCCATCCAGGATAATACAAGAGGTATTAGTTCACTGTTGGTTGGTGTTTTTTTTTTTTTTTATGGCTGAGTAGTGCTCCATGGTATACATATACCACATTTTATTAATCTACTTGTGGATTGATGGGCACTTGGCTTGTTTCCACATCTTTGCAGTTGTAAATTGTGCTGCTGTAAACATTCCAGTGCAGCCCAGTGTATATTCTTGTTGACTTTGTCAAAGATCAGTTGGCTGTTAAGTATGTGGTTTTATTTCTGGGTTCTCTATTCTGTTCCATCGATCTATGTGTCTAGTTTTATGCCAATGCCGTGCTGCTTTGGTCGTTATTGCCTTGTAGTATAATTTGAAGTCAGGCAATGTGATGCCTCTAGTTCTGTTCTTTTTGTTCAAGATTGCTTTGGCTATTTGGGCTCTTTTTTTGGTTCCATATGAATGTTAGAATTGTTTTTCTTTTTCTTTTTCTTTTTTTTTTTTTGAGACAGAGTCTCGCTGTGTTGCCCAGGCTAGAGTGAGTGCTGTGGCGTTAGCCTAGCTCACAGCAACCTCAAACTCCTGGGCTCAAGCAATCCTGCTGCCTCAGCTTCCGAGTAGCTGGGACTACATGCATGCACCACCATGCCCGGCTAATTTTTTCTATATATATTAGTTGGCCAATTAATTTCTTTCTTTTTCTAATAGAGACGGAGTCTTGCTCTTGCTCAGGCTGGTCTCGAACTCCTGAGCTCAAACGATCCGCCCACCTCGGCCTCCCAGAGAGCTAGGATTACAGGCGTGAGCCACCGCGCCCAGCCCAGAATTGTTTTTTCTAACTCCGTGAAAAATGATGTTGGTATTTTGACTAAGGATTGAATTGAACCTGTAAATTGCTTTAGGCAGTATGGTTATTTTAATGATATTAATTCTTATCCATCAACCTGGGATACTTTTCTATTTTTGTTATCTTCAATTTCTTTCATCAGTGTTTTGTAGTTTTCATTGTAGGGAATCTTTCATCTCCTTGGTTGAATATATTCCTAAGTGTTTAATTTTCTGTAGCTATTGTAAATGGGGTTGCTTTCTTGACTTTTTTTTCTCATTTTTTTAATAATGTTGCTTGAAGCCTTGATATGGTTCTTGACTAGATTGTTATTGGTGTATAGAAATGCTGATTTCTGTATGCTGATTTTGTATCCGGAAATTTTACTGAATTCATCTGTCAAATCTAATAAGAATTTTTTTGTGGAATCTTTAGGGTTTTCTAAATAAAAAAGATCATATCGGGGAACAGGGATGATTTGACTTCCATTTTTTGCCAATTTGGATGCCCTTTTTCCCCCTCTTGCCTGTTGATTGCTCAAGGACTAAAATACTATACTGAATATTGTTAAGAGTGGTGAAAGTGGACATCCTTGTCTTGTTCCAGTTCTTAGGGGGAATGTTTTCAATTTTCCCCCACTTAATAGTTTTTCTTTTCTTTTGTCAATTTTATTTCACAGGGGCCATGCTCTTCTGTATCATTCCAATTTTAGTGTATGTGCTGCCAAAGCAAGCACCAGAATAGTTTATTTTATTTTATTTATTTTTTTGAGACAGAGTCTTGCTCTGTTGCCTGGGCTAGAGTGCTGTGGCATCAGCCTATCTCATAGCAACCTCAAACTCCTGGGCTCAGGCGATCCTCCTGCTTTAGCTTCCCAAGTAGCTGGGACTATAGGCATGTGCCTAATTTTTTCTGTGTATTTTTAGTTGGCAAATTTTTTTTTCGCGCCATATTATGGAGGTACAGATTTTAAGGTTTCAATAAATGCCCTCCCTGCCCCCCACAAGTCTGAGTTTCCAGCATGACCATTCCCCAGATGGTGCACATCTCACCCATGTGGCAAATTTCTTTCTATTTTTAGTAGAGATGAGGTCTGGCTCTTGCTCAGACTGGTTTCGAACTCCTGACCTTGAGCGATCCGCCCGCCTGGGCCTCCCAGAGTGCTAGGATTACAGGCGTGAGCCAACGCACCCAGCCCAGAATAGTTTTCTTAACCAAGATTATATTCTTTTGAGTTTCTTGAATTCTTCAGTAAACAATTATTCATTTTTTTTTATATTTCAGATTGACTTGTTATAAGATTATTGAATTTCTGGAGTCTCGCAGCCTTGTAAGAACAAAAATTATTCTTGAGGAAGAAAACAGAATCCAGCCTTGACAACGTCCACAATGTCTAGTGTACAGTCAAAACTTGTTAGCCTTGCAAAGGAACAGGAAAATACCACCTATATGGAAAGAAAGGAGAAACTGATAGAAACTGATAAGGAGATAGCTCCAATATTGGATTTAAAATACAAAAACATATCAGCAGTTATTATGAAAAAGTTTAAGGTCTTGACAGAAATCCAGGACCTAATGTTTGATGAGATGAGGGAAACTCTTAAAAATGACCTCAAGGAAATGTTAGGAGTAAAAAATACAATACCTATAATAAAAAATACAGAGAACTCCAGTAGTAGGAAACAGTGGCAACAAATAAAAGATTTAACCTCGCAAAACGCAGGGCTGGTAGAGAAAATAGGAGAGTACTCTAAAATAGTTGAGGATATTGAAAGCTTAACTTGTGAAAGAAAAGTAAATGAGCTGAATAGCAAATTAGACAAAGCTAAAGAATCCATTAGTAATGAAGGTAAGAAATTATCCCAGAATGAATCACTAAATTACAAATTCATGGAAAGTATAGAAGAAGCCTTAAGCAATATAGAGGACAGACACAGAAATTACAATATCCATATAGAAGTTAGAGAAGGAGAGACTAGAAAAAATGTAGAGGATGAACTAGTCAAAGAATTGGGAGAGGACAAAAAACATCTGAACTTCAGTAATAAAGAGGAAATTCTAAAAGCCTCTGGAGAAGAAGAACCGTTAATGGATGAAGGAGCAACAGTCACCCTGGCAGCAGACTTTTCGTCAGCAACACTGGGTATTAGTAAGCAATGGAGTAATGTCTTCAATATTCTGAGAGAAAATGATTATGAGCCTAAATTTCTATGCCAAGTTAAGTTAGCATTTAAATGTGATGGTGAAATAAAGGAATTTTCAGACCTGCAAAGCCTCAGGAAGTTTATTAGCCAAAAATCTTCTATGAAAGAATTACTGGAAGATGTACTCCCACAAAATGAAAAAATAAATCAAGGAGGAAGAAGATATGGGATTCAAGAAAAAATGGTAAGCACAGAAATCTATAAAGCTTATGGGTAAAGTATGAGTTGGCACAGTTATTCTGAAGGTTAAATCAATCTTTTGAGAAATGATTCCTTAAAAGTGAAAACATGGCATTAGACATAATGATTTAAAATGCTGCTTTTCAAAAAAGTGTGGTATTGAAAGCACTGGAGAAATGAGAAAGGGCTAGGGTTTGTTTTGGAAAAGTTTTAATGCATATTCTAGTTGTTAATAGGACAATAAATTGAGGACAGATGCAGTGCCTCTCACCTGTAATCCCAGCAACTAGGGAGGTTGAGGCAGCAAGATTGCCTGAGGCCAGGAGTTAGAGACCAGCCTGAGAAACATAGTGAGACCTCATCTCTACAAAAAATAGAAAAATAGCTGGTTGTAGTGGTACATTTCTGATGCACTCATTATTTGGGAGGCTAAGGCAGGATTGATTGAGCCCAGAAGTTTGAGGCGGCAGTGAGCTATGGTGGAACCCACCGTGCTCTATCCCAGGCAACAGAGGGAGACCCTGTGTTAAGAACAAAAAAGAATATAGCCCTTCTCTGCCCTCTGTACTCTGGCCCCCAGTCCTCTGTGAAAGCAAGGAAAAGGCAGTTGTCCATCTTAGGTTTCTTAAAGACTCAACTAATATTATGTTTCAGTTCCACTCCTAGAAGTACTGCCTGTAGCTAATTCCTTAGGTTTTTAGCTATTCTTAGGTTAATTTCTCACTTAATTTTTTTTTCTTTTTTCTTTTTTCTTTTTTCTTGAGACGGAGTCTCATTCTTGTCACCTGGGCTAGAGTGTACAGTGGTGCCATCGTAGTTCACTACAACCTCAAACTACTTGGGCTCAAGTGATCCTCCTGCCTCAGCCTCCCAAATAGTTGGGACTACAAGCACGTGCCACTGTACCTGGCTAATTTTTCTATTTTAATAGAGATGGGAGTTTCTCTGTCACTTAGGCTGGTGGTCCTGAACTGAGCTCAAGGAATCTTCTACCTTGTCCTGTCAGAGTCCCAGGATTACAGGCATGCGACACTGCACCTGGTTTTTTTTACTATTGTAATTTCCTGGGTCTACCTAAGCATATAACACTTATGCTATACTTTCCAGCTCCCAAAATTTTGTGTTATGGCCATCTTTCCCTTTTCCTTTGTTCCTATGGCTTTCCTCCATTGCTCTACCACTTCTGGAGAGTTTCTAGAGAGGTGGGAGTTAAGTGTATATATACAATTTGTTATTTTGATCCAGAAATCTTAAGTTAATATTTTTTACAGGTTTTCAATGAACCCTTCCTCCCCACCCTTCCAGCATTTCCAAATGTAACCTGTATGCAAAATGAGAATCTAGAATTGGAAGGTATATTTGGAGCAACATTCTTTATTTAAGAATCAGGGTTTTATCTCATAAAGTAGCTGCCTTCAAGGTTTATACAGATGAGGTACTTAACCTGGCCTGGGAAAGTTGGAAAAGTTGAGGACAAATAGCCATGAGCCAGCCACATGAAGAGTTTTTTCTTACAGAGGGAATAAGTGAAAGGCTCAAGGGCAGGCTAAGGTCTTCAAGAAATATATTAAATTCAGAGAGTGGTGAGGTGATATTTACAACTTAATTGATCACAACCAGTTCCAGATTCCTTGTTGCTTCTGCACTCCCACTGCTTTACTTGACTAGCCCAAAAAGAAAATTAAGTAAATAATTCAGAGAGTGAGCTGGAAAAATAATTATTTTTCTTCTCTCTTTTTTAACTTTCAGGGTAAAACTCTAATTGATTCGAAGCATGGAGCTGGAGGAACAACCAGTGATGGCTTGAGCTTTCTATTTAGTAAAGAGGTAAAAGTTGCTAAGCCAGAGGAGGTGAAGAACTTGGAGATTCTGGAGGAGTCTTCAGAGTGGAACGAAAAAGAAACTTCTATGTTGGAGGAGGAAGAGGCTTCAGAGGTAGAGGAGGATGAAGAGGCCTCGGGGATGGAGGAGGAGGATGAAGAGGCCTCGGGGATGGAGGAGGAGGATGAAGAGGCCTCAGGGTTGGAGGAGGAGGATGAAGAGGCCTCAGGGTTGGAGGAGGAGGGGGAAGAGAGCTCAGTGTTATATGAGGAACAGTACTCAACCTTTCAGGGTTGTACTGCGGTAGATTCAAAGCATGGAGTTGAGGAAATAAACAGTGATGGTTTGGAGGTTATTTTGATTGACATGGTAGAGGATTCTGAGCTAGAGGAGGAAGAAGAGGAAGGAAAGGACTCTGAGTTAGGAAAGGTAAGGACTACCTTCCAGACCGAGAAAAAAAAGGCCTCACGAGGACTTAAAGAAATTTCCTCTAGTTATTTGGTTTTGGACTCAGAGAGGAAAAAGTTGGCGAAACATCAGGTGGTTGACAAAACCCAGGAGGAAGAGGAAACAGCTGTGCCCAGAAGTCAGGAAGTTGAGACACCTTGTCTGAACTTATGCTTGGCCTCTCCCTCGAAATCACTAGAAATAAGTTACGACAAGTATGAAAAATATTCATGTACAAATTTGGGTACTTCATCTGGAGTCACTAAAATTTTTAGGGAAACAGAGAAAGAGAGACACAAAATTCTGCAAACAGAAGAGCTAACACCCAAAGAAGCAGAGTTATTACAAGAAACAGAAGAAAATTTTAGAAGAAGTGTGATTAATAGCATCAGAGAGATACAAAAAGAGATTGGAAATATTAAAAACCATCATCCAGAAGTCTTAGAAATTAAAAATTCAGTAGATGATCTGAGTAACACGATGTTCATACTCGAAGAAAGAATGAACAATCTAGAAGATCAAATTGAGGAATTCTCTAAAGATGCACTACAAATGACCAAACAGATGATAAATAAAGAAAGGTTAAGAGAGATGGAGGATAGATCCAGAAGTTCCAACATTCGTTTGATAGGAATTCCAGAAAAAGATAATTATGAGAATGGAGCAGAAGACATAATTAAGGAAATAATTGATGAAAACTTTCCAGAGTTAAAGAAAGATTCGCCTCTTGAGATTGTCAGTGCTTACCGAATACCCGGTAAGATTGATAAAAGGAGATTCACTCCTAGACACATCTTGGTAAAATTTTGGAGTTTTAACGACAAAGAGAAAATCCTAAGGGCTTCCAGAGAGAGAAAAGAAACAACCTACCGAGGAACAAGAATCAGATTGACAGCAGACTTATCACTGGACACCCTGGATGCAAGAAGTAAGTGGAGTGCTGTCATAAAAGTTCTGCAGGATAAAGGCTTTAAACCTAGAATTCTATATCCAGCCAAATTGGCATTTGATTTTCAGGGCAAAACAAAGATATTTCTTGATATTGAAGAATTTAGAAAGTCTATTTCTTGTATACCTTCTTTGAAAGAATTACTAGAGGATATACTTTAGCAATCTAGGGTGAAGACAAACACATATACATAATTTGCTTTTCTCCTGACATCCAAAAATCAACATGTAAAAAAAGAAAATGAAACAGTACACCTCTGTGCAGAAGGATGGATAGCTATCAACGTACTTTGGGATAAGGGAAAAGGAAGGTTGCATATACTACCTAGATATTGGTAAAATTTTTTTAAAACAGGCTGCTCTGGAGATAGTTATTTCAGTTGATTGTTCATGGTTAGAAATCAAACTCCTTTTTCTATTCTTGCCCCTATTTTCTCACTACTAGAGTAGTCTTTAAAAAAATTATAAAAGTAACCATCCTATCTCGTATAGGAGTGAACTTTCTATGCCACCAGGGGGAGGGGGGAATCTGTCGATGTAGGGAGAAGCAATGGAAAAGCATGAGGGATGAGATGGCAAGATCAGTTAAAACAAAAAAATCCAAAAGCGAAACTCATCAAGAGAAGGATATTTCATAAATTCTATTGTTTATCTTGACATGAATCTTAAAACTTTTATATTAAATATTTTTCCTTTGAATACTCTTACGCTTCATTTGCTTGTTTATTTATTTTAGAGACTGTCTCTGTTGTCCAGGAGACTGGAGTGCAGCATCACAGTCATAGCTGGCTTAACCTTGAACCCCTTGTCTCAAGCAGTCCTCCCACCTCAGCCTTCCAAAGAGCTGGGATTACAGGTGTGAGGCAACATGCCCAGCCTTCATTTGCTTGTATATTTAAAAAATTTTTATTGTGTATATTCTGAAGTACTTTGTGATTATATAGTCTAATTTTTTATGATTTTATTACATAAAATCATCCATGGAAGTATGTTTTCTAATTGTTAATTATTTAAGAATGAATCAATTTGCAATGGATGAATAATCAAGAAGAAGGAATGATCTAACCATTTTAAGGCTTTTGCTGCTAGGGCTCACTTAGTATATTCAATTTTTTACAACAATCCTTTGTCCAGCTCTTCTTTTCTTCGTTCAGTCCTTTCCAAGTCCAGCCTTCAAGAATCTTCTGCATAGCGATGATAATTTTATAATGTTTCAGCTTTATGAGGCTGCTATAACCAATTACTACAAACTTGGTGGGTTAAATCAGCATAGCGTTACTCCTGGTAGATCTGGGGGCCAGAATTTCCAAAATTGTTATCACTGGGCTGACATCGATAGGCTCTAGGGCAGAATCCATTCCTTGCTGCTTTTAGCTTTTGGTGGCTGCTGGCATTACTTGGCTTGTGGGCACATTGTTCCAATTTCTGCCTTTGTGCTCACATTGCCTTTTCTCACCCAGAGGTAGAATCTACTGTCTCCTTCTTACAAGAATTACAATCTGTAATTGTTTTCAGGGCCCACATAGATGATCCAGGGCAATCTCCCAATGTCAAGGTCTTTAATTTATTAATAGTTGTATCTGCAAAGTCACTGTTGACATATGTTCCCCTGATGTCTTTGGGGACTGTTATTTAGCCTACCACATCAGACTAGATTCTTTACTAAGAATCTACCAGACACTAATATGTACTTACATACATGTACACTTACATACAAAACCATATCATGTATAAATGTGGGTAACCACCACAATCAAGATACAGAGCTGTTTTCATCACCAGGGAACTCCCTCATGGTACCCCTTCATAGTCAAACCTGGTCCCTAACTCCTGTCAAGAACTAGTTCTTCATTTTTATAATTATCATTTCAAGAATGTTTTATAAATGAGGTCATACAGTATGTAACCTTTTCAGATTTGTTTTTTTTTTTTTTGAGACAGAGTCTCACTTTGTTGCCCAGGCTAGAGTGAGTGCCGTGGCGTCAGCCTAGCTCACAGCAACCTCAAACTCCTGGGCTCAAGCAATCCTGCTGCCTCAGCCTCCCAAGTAGCTGGGACTAGAGGCATGTGCCACCATGCCTGGCTAATTTTTTTTTTCTATATATATTAGTTGGCCAATTAATTTCCTTCTATTTATAGTAGAGATGGGGTCTTGCTCTTGCTCAGGCTGGTCTGGAACTCCTGAGCTCAAACGATCCGCCCACCTCGGCCTCCCATAGAGCTAGGATTTTTCTACGATTTTTAACTACTATAAGGCTGCATGATATTCCATTGCATGTATATAACACGTCTTTATGCATTCATTCATAGATGGGCTTTTGTGTCATTTTCACCTCTTGGTTATAGGGCATAATGCTCCAATGAACATGAATGTGTAAATATCTTTTGAATTTATGCCCAGGAGTGGGGTTGCAGGATCACATGGTAATTCTATTTTTATTTTGGGGGGGAACCTCGCTGGTTTCCAGTGATGTATGCTGCTTTACATTCCCAACTACAT
The DNA here is from genome assembly GCA_008750895.1 of Mirza zaza. Lineage (NCBI taxonomy): Eukaryota > Metazoa > Chordata > Mammalia > Primates > Cheirogaleidae > Mirza > Mirza zaza. The sequence continues at coordinate 37,439 of VSMD01048517.1, forward strand.
CCAGATTTTTAAGGAAATGTAAACATCCCAGGGACATGAAGCTCCCAACCTTCATGGTGCCCTTCTCTTTATACAAACATGAAGAGAGAGGATATCTGTAGATCACCAAAGTCTTTACATTTGAGCATCATTGAATGATTTATATCCATTCTTAGAAATTAATTCCTCCATGCAACTGCAGTCTGGAGAATCAAAGTTTTTTTTTTTTTTAAGACAGTCTCTTGCCCAGGCTAGAGTGCTGTGGCATCAGCTTAGCTCACAGCAACCTCAAACTCCTTGGCTCCAGCAATCCTTCTGCTTCAGCCTACTGAGTAACTGGGACTATAGGCATGTGCCACCATGCCCGGCTAATTTTTTCTATATATTTTTTAGTTGCCCAGATAATTTCTTTCTAGTAGAGACAGGGTCTTACTCTTAGGCTAGTCTTGAACTCCTGACCTTGAGCAATCCTCGTGCCCTGGCCTTCCAGAGTGCTAGGATTACAGGCGTGAGCCACCATGCCTGGCCCATTTCAGCTACTTTAAGTTTTGAGTCACCATATATATAAAGAAATGCTTTTTTTTTTTTTTTTTTTTGAGACAGAGTCTTGCTTTGTTGCCCAGGCTAGAATGAGTGTGGTGGCATCAGCATAGCTCACAGCAACCTCAAACTCCTGGGCTTAAGCAATCCTCCTGCCTTAGCCTCCCAAATAGCTGGGACTATAGGCATGCACCACCGTGCCCGGCTCATTTTTTCTATATATATTAGTTGGCCAATTAATTTCTTTCTATTTATAGTAGAGACAAGGTCTTGCTCTCTTGCTCAGGCTGGTTTTGAACTCCTGATCTCGAGCAGTCCGCCCGCCTCAGCCTCCCAGAGTGCTAGAATTACAGGCATGAGCCACCGCTCCTGGCCAGAAATCCTTTTTTTTTAAATTGTCCTTTTTGGAAGGCACAAAGCAATGGTTATAGATAGTTTCCTTGATTTAGCCCTACCCCCTCCCATACCCCTTGTGGTAGGACAGGCTAGCAGAACTGGAATTAATGCATCAAATCAAATGACTTGGTCATTTTATAGCTTTTGATGAATATTACCCACATGGCTTTCAAAAATAGTGTCAGTGATTTATATTTCAACTGAGAGCACTAACTTTTCGCCTCTTGCCACCAACAAAGAGTATAATTAGGAACAGGTTTTAATGGGGTAAATATGGTACCTTGTGACTCAATGTCTAGTGAGATTATGACACTTCTGTTTGCATTATTTCCACTGGGCTTAATGTTCATTCAGATATTGTACCCCTTTACTTGCAGATTGTGCTTTTAATTTTTTTCAGACACAGGATCTCACTCTGTCACCCAGGCTGGTATGCAGTGGCCTGATCATAGCTCACTGCAACTCCAACTTTGGGGCTCAAGCAATCCTCCCACCTCAGCCTCCTGAGTAGCTGGGACTACCAACATGCCACCATGCCGGGCTAGTTTTTTTGTTTGTTTGTTTTTGAGACAGAGTCTCACTCTATTGCCTGGGCTAGAGTGCCATGGTGTCAGCCTAGCTCACAGCAACCTCAAACTCCTGGGCTCAAGCAATCCTCCTGCCTCAGCCTCCCAAGTAGCTGGGACTACAGGCATGTGCCACCATGCCTGGCTAATTTTTTCTATATATATTAGTTGGCCAATTAATTTCTTTCTATTTTTAGTAGAGACGGGGTTTCGCTCTTGGTCAGGCTGGTCTCGAACTCCTGAGCTCAAACGATCCGCCCGCCTCAGCCTCCCAGAGTGCTAGGATTACAGGTGTGAGCCAGTATGCCCGGCCTTAATTTATTTTCCGTAGAGACAGGGTCTCAATATGCTGCACAGGGTAGTCTCAAATTCCTGGCCTCAAGCGATTTTCCCACATTAGCCTCCCAAAGTGCCGGGATTATAGTCATGAACCACCACACCTAGCTGATTTTGTATCTTTAATAGTGTTTAATTTTATTTCTCCTTGCAGGGCTAAAGAACCAGGCCTGTGGGTTCATCTTTTATCCACTAAATCTTTTATTCCATCTAGTTTTGTGTTTTTATTTTTTTCTTTCATTTTGTTTTAACTTTTGATCCATTTGCATTAAGTGTCCTTTATCATATCTCCTTGGGGTTTCTAATACTTATTTTTAGATCTCATTTCATTTCTTTTACCAATATTCACTTTTTTCTTATTATTACTGTAGTTAATTTTGAGTTACTTTTACTTTCCTTTTGTACATCACTTCAGGATTTTCTTGCTTGTTCGCTTGCTGTTCTATATTTTGTTTTAGTTTGTGCTCAGAGTGCATGCTGAAGAAATAGTTTTCTGGGGAAGAAGGGTGGAGAGGACCCAACTTGTTCACAAGTAAATCTGAAGACCACTACTGCCCTTGAACTCCCTGTAACCTAATCCCTTTCCAACTGGCCTCTCCAAAAACCCTCACTTCTTGGACCCTCCTTTCTCCTGCTACCCTCAAGAGGAGTGCAAGGAGTTGAGGGAGGATCCCACATGGAGAGCCTGCTGCCCCACCACTTCTAGCCAAGGTCCCAGAATTTCCTGGCCAGTCTGCAACCCACTTCTAGGGCTTTCCAGGACCTATTAATCACTTAACCTCTTGAGTGTAGATAGCAGGTATGCACATTCCTGGGCCTATGTGTGGCCATGGCGTGGCTGAATATGTTCGCTCGGGGAGAGGTGTGGACAAGTCTGAATGTTCCACCCCTCCAAATGTGAGAATAAGCAGGGGTTAGAGAAATGGTTGGGCTATGGGCTGGCTCTCCCCTGTCTGTCCGTATTCCAGCATGGAACTGGGGTGGGAGGTGTGAGTATTCTGAACTTGAACCTAGGTCCTCATGAAAGGCATAGTTGTACTAGTTCATTCAGTTTATAGTTTTTACATGTTTAGGTAGAGTAGGTGGTTTTGTTGCTCCAGAGTTAGGATTGAGCCCGATTTACTGGAATTGGAGTTTTTGAAGGACTTCATTCAGGGGATTGTTGTGATCAAAACTAGGATGGAACACTCAAGGGCAGAAGTTCAAAACCAGCCTGAGCAAGAGTGAGACCCCGTCTCTACTAAAAATACAAAGAAATTAATTCGCCAACTAAAAATACATAGAAAAAAATTAGCCGGGCATGGTGGCACATGCCTGTAGTCTCAGCTATTACTTGGCAGGCTGAGGCAGTAGGATTGCTTGAGCCTAGGAGTTTGAGGTTGCTGTGAGCTAGGCTGACGCCATGGCACTCTATCCCAGGCAACAGATTGACACTGTCTAAAAAAACAAAAACACCAAAACAACAACAAACTAAGCTCAGACTTGGGTGGTGAATTTACAAAACCAAAATTTTATAAATTTTTTACCTTTTATAAATTTTTTTTAAGTTATAAAAATGCAATTGGATGAGAAGACAGACATCAGACAGGTAGTTAAAATTTAAGGGGAAAAAGATGGGTGTGGTGGCTCATGCCTATAGCTTTGAGGGGCTGAGGCTGGAGGATTGCTTGAGGCCAGGAGTTCAAGACCAGCCCGAAGGCCAGGCACGGTGGCTCACACCTGTAATCCTAGCACCCTGGGAGGCTGAGGTGGGCAGATTGCTGAAGGTCAGGAGTTCCAAACCAGCCTGAGCAAGAGTGAGACCCCGTCTCTACTATAAATAGAAATTAATTGGACAACTAATATATATATGTAGAAAAAATTAGCTGGGCATGGTGGCACATGCCTGTAGTCCCAGCTACTCGGGAGGCTGAGGTAGCAGGATTGCTTGAGCCCAGGAGTTTGAGGTTGCTGTGAGCTAGGCTGGCACCATGGCACTCTAGCCTGGGCAACAAGGTGAGACTGTCTCAAAAAAAAAAAGACCAGCGTGAGCAAGAGCAAGACCATCTCTATGAAATATAAATTAGCCAGCCATGGTGGTACGCACCTGTAGTCCCAGCTACTAGGGGGGCTAAGTTAGGAGGATCGCTTGAACCCAGGAATTTGAAGTTGCAGTGAGCTATGAAGATACCACTGTACTCTAGCCCAGGCAACAGAGTAAGACCTTGTCTCAAAAAATAATAAAATTAAAAAATAAAAATGTAAGGGGGAAAGACTCCATAAAAAAGATAGAAACTGACTCTTTTTTATCTTTAATTAAATTTAAAATACAGACAAATTCTTTTTACTTTTAGAGGTAAAAAGAGAATAAAGGCAAAGGTAGACGTTTAAAGATTGAGAGGACATAAAGGTGAACTGAAACGGAAGCAGCAGGATACATCCTCCTTGGTTGGAGCTCAGCTCACCACCTGCCCAGCTTTTCCTGGGGCCACAGGTTACCTGACTAATAGGCTTTAGGCTGATATGAAAAAGGAAATCTTGGTACACCAGCATTGGGGAGGGTGATGTTGCTAGTTAAGTCTTACATGCTGGTGAGATTTTGAGTTCATCTCATCAGTGCTGCAAGCTACAGATTACCTGCTTTTGGAAACAGGAGAAAGGCCTTGGCCCCAGGGCAAGAAAAGGCTGGTTGTAAGTTGCTCCTAAAAAGCCAGCTCACTTCTTTGCCAGACGCCCTCCCTCTCCCTAGCCCTGTCACTGTCCCTAAAGGCCCACATAGTGAGGGCTGTAGTGCCCGAGACTATACCTCCTACTCACCAGAAACCTGTTGCTGTTTGGAAGAGACTAATTTGGACCTAATGGGCTCTTACAGGAAACCTTTGCTGAGGGACAGGGAGAGGGTAAGTTGGGCAAGAAGAACATATAAGACACCGTGTAAAATGTAGGTAACTTTGTAGAAGATGCAGCTCATTTCTAGGAGGAAATAGCTTTCCTCAGAGCGCTCTCAAAGCCAAATCCTGGAAGGTTGGACCCAGTCTCAGGAGTTGTGACTCTCCCGTTGCTCAAGGTTAGGCTCCTTGAGCAAAGGTTATCAGCCATTTCACCAAAAACCACAAAGGAGTTAGAAAGGTGCACAGGTGTGGGCAGCCCTGTGTGCAGGTGGTTTCTGCTGCCCTGGGGGGGTCTCAGTCCCCCTCGCCCCCCTGCCAGGATCTCCACTGTGACCTCTCTCGGAGAGGAACAAGATAGACACACACTTCCCATATCAGTCTCCAGAGATACTCCCCTTCCTTCAATGCACACTCTAAACAAAGTCTGCAAATCAGAGACAGAAGCAAAATGTTCAGGTCTTTTTATTTTGTAGAACAGTGGGGGTGCCAATCAAAATATGCTTTAATATGAAACTTTCAGTTCCTCCAATGAAGGATTTATTTTTTTAAAAAGGGAAAAGAGGTGGGGCGCGGTGGCTCACGCCTGTAATCCTAGCACTCTGGGAGGCTGAGGAGGGAGGATTGCTCCAGGTCAGGAGTTCGAAACCAGCCTGAGCAAGAGCGAGACCCCGTCTCTACTAAAAATAGAAAGAAATTAATTGACCAACTAAAAATATACATATGAAAAAATCAGCCGGGCATGGTGGCGCATGCCTGTAGTCCCAGCTACTCGGGAGGCTGAGGCAGCAGGATCGCTTGAGCCCAGGAGTCTGAGGTTGCTGTGAGC